>JAFEMH010003616.1:0-255808 GCA_022495995.1 Adenophora triphylla var. japonica | reverse complement strand
GAAAGGACGAGGATAAGCATGGCTTTTAATGATTCTTACGCGTCGAAAATTCGAGCGGGGTAATACGGGTTACCTTTAAGAAATCACCTATGTGAGAGAGAAGTGGGGCCGCTTCGAGGAGAATTGTGTGAGGCTCAATTCTTAGACCCTCTCGCTTGAACCGGGCGTATGTTCGGGGCCATGATTGAACATAGCTGCTGAGAACTGAAGTATGTTAGGAGCGATACTTGTGTCAAGCATCATGATCGGCTACGCGAAAAGCATGACGATTCAAGGGCATCGCGTCTATCGATTTGCGAGTAGAGTAAATATGCTTGTACGAGCGAAGATTCAACATGGGCATTCCCACATCTTCGTATGCAGAGTTTTCAAATCTGTACGGGCTTTATCACCAATTCCGCATTATTCCTTCATGTGGGGGATTGTTGGAAAAAAGTGTGTTTTGAAGGAAATAATGTGTTATTTTCTTAATTTGTTATTTGTTAAAATGACAAATTGATTGTTGAATTGTGTTTCTACTGCCATGAGTACATTGAAATCATATATATTCATTTGTTCAAAATGGTTGAGGAAATGAATGAGATATGAAGGCTCAAAGTTAATGGGTTTGGAATGGGTAAAATGTGGTTTATCCCACATTGGAAAAAGATGAGAAAAAGTGGCTAAGTTTAAATACTCTTACACTTTGGTAGGGAGTAAGATTGTAGTACATAGGAGGCCTTCTCTCTTGGCGCAGCAGGTGCGCGAGGGGAGATGCAAAGTCATGGACCGAAATAGGCTTCGGACTACTCTTAGAACTGCATGTGCATGCGCGTCCTGCGGGCAACGAATGTAGCTCTCATAAAATAGCTACCATCAAGCGCGAGCTTTTTACATTTTTTCCAAAAAAAAAAAAACTTGACCCAATTTTACTCGGAGGTGAGGCGGGCGCCTCGACTCCGAAGGCCATTGGCAAGACTCCTCGACTGTCCAGAAGGTGCGAGCGTCGCAAGCTCGGGAGGCGGGCGCTGGGCGGGCGCACAGGCTCCGTGTGTATCTTTGAACCATGATTTTTACCATGTTTTGTAACGAACTCGAAAAGGCATTTAATGAATGTGTAATTTGAACGGCAGCATATAACTCGATCAAAGGGAGTTTATGAGCCAAATAATTATGCAATTATGTTAAAATAATTGTATTAATTAAGAAAAATTAAAACATGGTTTAATTTTGGTATCTACTGGTTTTTGAATTATATAATGGCAAGAACACGACAAGAGAGAAAGACACACGGGTTTTTCCCGAATTTCTCTCCTCTTCCTCTTGTTGCATATTGAACAAATATTTTCCTTGGCCTCCTTTAACGTTGCATTTGTGGTGATAAAAGCTCGAAGCATCGACTTCGAGTTCGCGGGAGTATTCTTGTGCTAAAGCGCCGATCAGGTTACTCCGTTTCATCACCAGGGAGGCAAGCGTTAGTAACAGGAGGCTACAAGCACAACGTGGTGAGGGGGCGTAATTTGTCTTAAGGAGAGTGTGATTTACAGCACGACTCGGATTCCTCGACAAAGTCTTTTTTTCCTTATCTTTTTCTTTTGTGTGTAATATTTGTTTTATTTAGTTTTCTCGACAATTTTCTATTATTGTGTAATAGTTATTCCCAACAATGACTTCGTGCATACAAAGCCACTCGATTCCCTTCCAATCCCCTCATTCCAATTCCACAAACTGAAAGATCTCGATTCGACCGCCGCTCTTCTTTGACTGCTTTCCTAAACTCCTCACTATTCCCACTTGAATCCTTCACATCATCAGCAAATCGAACTTTCTTCTTCTGTTTCTTTCCTGAACACAAACAAGGACGCAGCCTCGGCTTCCCGGAGTGGTTGGAATCTTGATTATTCTTTCCGGCAATTTGGGTGTCCCGGAAGAGGGAGATCAAGATTACGGTGCCGGAGATGACCATGGTTGTCGCCCTCGCCAGATCTGAGGGAGGGAGATGTAGAGGGAGACGAAAAGGGAGAGAAGATGAAGGGTTTCGCCGGAAGTGAGGGAGGGGTTCGCCGGCGGCAGTGATGGGAGAGATGGAGTAGAGAGAGAAATTTAGAGAGAGAAAGTGGGTGTGTGTGTGAGAGAGTGTGTGTGTGAGAGTGAACTGGGAAGAGAAAGTGAGTGTGTGAGAGGGTTTATATATATATATATATATATATATAATGGTGAATTAGGACCATTGGATTTGAGTGTGAGATTAATGGTGTAGATTGATTTATTGATAATCCATGTGAATATTAAAGGGCCAATCAAATGAAAGTGTGTTTTAATTTTTATGGGATGAATTTGGACCATAGGATGTGATGCATTTAATGGTGAAGATGTTGCTTGGATAATGATCCATGTGAATATTTGTATTTCTTCATGATTATAATAATTAATAAAAATAATTAATAATAATAATAATAATTAAAACTATAAAATAATATTGTGCCTAATATCAATAATAATAATATTTATTATCAATAATATTTATTAATGAATTATTAATTATATAAATGACTAAAATAATTAATAATGATTTAAACTATAAAATAATATTATGCCTAATATCAATAATAATAATATTTATTATCTAAATTATTTACATGCTTTTATTTGATTTACCCAAAATTTTAGTTAAAGTAGTATGTCTAAAATCAATTTTTTTAAATAATTTTCTTAAAATAATTTTTTTGAAAAAAACTTTCTTACTAAAAAAAGTCTAAAACATTTATCTCTATTCAAAAAAAATTAAAAAAAATACTCATAGTGAATGATATTGTTTGTCCCTCATTTATTTAGTTAATTTCTAACATACTTTATATAAATTTTTTAAAAAACTTCATTACCAAAAAAAAAGTCTAAAATATTTATCTCAGTTCAAAAATAAATTTAAAAATAATAATTATACTTTTAAAATATTAATAATTCTTATTAATATACCCTCATACCCTAAACCTCATATATCCTAAACCCTAAATCTCGTATACCCTCATACCCTATACCCTATAGGGTATAGGGTATAGGGTATACCCAATACCTTATAGGGTATACCCTATAGGATATAGGGTATAGGGTATACCCTATATCCTATAGGGTATAGGGTATAGGGTATACCCTATAGAGTATAGGGTATAGGGTATACCCTATAGACTATAGGGTATACACTATAGGGTCTATAGGGTATACCCTATAGACCCTATAGGGTATATCCTATACCCTATAGGGTATACCCGAAACCCTATACCCTATATCCTATAGGGTATACCCTATACCCTATAGGGTATACCCTATACCCTATATGGTATACCCTATAATACCCTATAGGGTATATGGTATAGGATATACCCTATAGGGTATACCATATATCCTATAGGATATACCCTATAGGGTGTACCATATACCCTATACCATGTAGGGTATACCCTATACCCTATACCCTCTAGGGTATACCCTATACCCTATACCCTATAAGGTATACCCTATACCCTATAGTCTATACCCTATAGGTTATACCCTATACCCTATAGGGTATACCCTATACCCTATACCCTATAGGTTATACCCTATACCCTATACCCTATAGGGTATACCATATAGGGTATAGGGTATACCCTATACCCTATACTCTATACAGTATAGGGTATACCCTATATCCTATAGGGTATACCTTATATCCTATAGGGTATAGGGTATACCCTATACCCTATAGGGTATACCCTATACCCTATATGGTATAGGGTATACCCTATAGACCCTATAGGATATACCTTATACCCTATAGGGTATACCCTATAGACCCTATAGGGTATACCCTATATCCTATAGGGTATACCTTATACCCTATACCCTATATCCTATTGGGTATACCCTATAATACCCTATAGGGTATAGGGTATACCCTATACCCTATGCCCTATAGGGTATACCCTATACCGTATACCCTGTTGGGTATAGGGTGTACCCTATACCCTATACCATGTAGGGTATACCCTATACCCTATACCCTATAGGGTATACCCTATACCCTATAGCCTATATCCTATAGGTTATACCCTATACCCTATACCTTATACCCTATACGGTCTATAGGGTATACCCTATACCCTATAGGGTATATCCTACACCTTATATCCTATACCCTATACCATATAGGGTATTATAGGGTATACCATATAGGGTATAGGGTATACCCTATATAGGGTAACCCTATACCCTATACTCTATACAGTATAGGGTATACCCTATATCCTATAGGGTATACCTTATACACTATAGGGTATAGGGTATAGGGTATACCCATACCCTATAGGGTATAGGGTATATCCTATACCCTATACCCTATAGAGTACTCCCTCCGTCCCACGTCATTGTGAACCATTTTTTCGGGCACAATAATTAAGAAATATTATTAAGATAATGAAAATGTGTGGTAGGAAATGAAGAGAGAGAATGAGTGGAGTTAATAGTAGGCCAGGTTGAATAAATTGTATGGTATGAAGAGAGAAATGATGTATGGGTAGTGAATATAAAATAATAAATTTATTTCCATTTTGGGTAGTTTGCATTCACGTGGAACGGACCAAAATGGAAATAAGTTTGCATTCACGTGGGACGGAGGGAGTATACCCTATACCCTATATGGTATACCCTATAATACCCTATACCCTATACCATATAGGGTATACCCTATACCCTATAGGGTATAGGGTATAGGGTATACCCTATAGGGTATAGGGTATACCCTAGTATATCCTATACCCTATACCCTATAGGGTATAGGCTATAGGGTATAGGGTATACCCTATAGAGTATAGGGTTTATAGGGTATTCCCTATAGGGTATAGGGTATACCCTATAGGGTAAAGGGTATACCCTATAGGGTATAGGGTATAGGATATACCCTACATGGTATAGGGTATAGGGTACACCCTATACCCTATAGGATATACCCTATAGGATATAGGGTATACCCTATACCCTATACCCAATAGGGTATAGGGTATAAGGTATAGGGTATACCCTATAGGGTATAGGGTACCCTATAGAATATAGGGTACCCTATAGAATATAGGGTATAAGGTATAGGGTATACCCTATAGGGTATATGGTATACTCTATAGGGTATACCCTATAGGGTATAGGGTATACCCTATAGTGTATAGGGTATAGGGTATACCCTATTGGGTATATACCCTATAGGATATAGGGTATATGGTATAGGGTATACCCTATACCCTATAGGGTATAGGGTTTACCCTATACCCAAAATATAAATAAATATTTTGAACATTTTTTAGTATTGAAGTTTTATACACCATGTATACTCAATATACAATATACCATTCATATACCCTATACACTATATTCCAAATAAAATATGAATTCAAATAATTTTATACTTTAAAAAATTAATATTTTATATTCACTCTTGAAAAGATATATATTCATTTTAAAAATATAAATTACAATTAAATAATATAATTAACTTATTAACATTTTAAGAATGTCACATATTTTTAACATATTTAGCCTTACTTCATTTATATTTGAGTAAACTTAACAATTAGGTATTAATAAACATGCATTAGACTGTATATAAAAAAAAAAAAAAATCCGTCGCTAATCCCTCACTAATCCGTCGCTAAATGAAAATGAAATAATTTTTTTTTATTTTTCGATTCTATAGCGACGACAAACATCCGTCGGTAAATTTTTTTTACAATCCGTCGTTAATCCGTCACTAAATGAAAATGAAATAATATTTTTTTATTTTGTTAATTCTATAGCGACGAAATACATCTGTCGGTAAAAAAAATTTGCAATCCGTCGCTAATCCGTCGGTAAACCGTCGGTAAAAAAGGCTTAATTTTTTGGCGCCACTTTTACAACAAAATAGTGAGGGAATATTGTCCATCGTTAAATCCGTCGTTAAATCCGTCGGTAAAGTTGTCGTTTTCAGCTTTATTTTTTTATTTTTTATCCCTCACTATTCCCTTGCTAATCCGTCGCTATTAGCGGCGGAATTGTGTCCGTCGCTAAAATCTATCACTAAATGACAGTTTTCTTATAGTGAAATACTCTCTCCATCTCGAAAATTTAATCCCTCTATTTTTATTTTTATTGTTAGTTTGACACTACAAGAAAAAGGAGTATTTGTGAAGGCCATAAACCGTCATAAAAGTATTTGGGACGGCCATGGGACGGTTTTGGCTCCCTCCCAAATACAAGGGTGCCAAATACATTTGTGACAACCCAAAAAGTATTTGACACGGAAATGGTGATGGTTGAGCAAGTCTGTCTTATTTACGGGTATTTGTGACGGTTTTTAGTGGCCCATCCCAAATACGTATTTGGGACGGTTTTGTTTGTCCTTCCAAACACATTAGGCACGGTTTTATTTGCCCTTCCAAATACATTAGGCACGATTTTTTCTGCCCCTTCCAAATACATTTGTCACGCTTTTGTACGCCATCCCAAATACATTTGGCACGGTTTGATTGCCTCTCGAAATACATTTGACACGACTACGCTTGCCCTTCCAAAATCTATTTGGGACGGTTTTGTTCCTCCCAAATACCATTGACACAATTTTGTTTTTGCCTTCCCAAATACATTTGACAAGCTCTGAATATTTGGTATTGTTTTTATATTGGATCCAACTCACCATTCATATTTTTGCAATTTACACAAACACATACAAGAATACAACACAAAATACTATATTGCAATCAATCTAGGCATCACCATATACACAATTATTAAAATAAAAACAATTGCATTTAACTATATTAAAAATACTCATACGAAGTCATGTCTAGTATAGTCATCTTCCCGTAAGACCACACAAACTTAGTATGTCCGGCCTTTTCTTGGCCTGTCCGGTGACCACTACGGCTTGACCACTGCGTCAACCTAGGTAACTACTTTCTTGGCGATCAGTATTTTTGGCTTCACCTTATTGATCATGATTTTCCTTCCCTTGATTCTATCAATTTTTGTTGAGCAGATTAAGATGGATTTGGATAGAAAAATGACAAGAGGAAGAAAACGAAACAAATAACATAATCTAGATAATACCATTGTTGATGGTTCAACTCAGTCTTAGCGTTAGCCTAGTCTACAAAAAAAAAACAAGTTTGAGGCCCAAGATCTGCTTAATCGTCCAATAACATAGTGGCCGCGAATATCAACAATCTAGACTATGCGGAATTTCATGGCCTGCAGCATAGACATGTTGTTTCCAGAAAACTCTTAAGACATATTTATCGAATAAAAAGTTATGCAGTGTCTGGTCAAGCCACTTCAGTATATGGTACGCTTAAGTCGCACACCTACTAAATTAAACCGGGACTCGGCCACAAGAATGTAGCAAGGTAAGTCTAGGGTCGAACTACTGAAGAACGTTATTGAATACGAACTAATCACACACAAATGGGGGGGGGGGTTTACTTGTTGATGAATTAATTTTCTAAGACGGGAATTAAAATCTAAGTTGTAAACAATAATGTAAAAAACACTTTGGATAAATAAAACTATCCCCGTCTATCAATCAATATCACCGGTAGAATTTTTTCTTTCTTGCCCCTAATTACTTGATCACGAGATTGGAAAATATCTATCTCTTCTTTGTTATTAATTACTAGCGGCGACACACTCAACTAATAATCCTAATCAATAATTAAACCTAGCCGACACGGTCAAGATTCAAAAATATTAATTGATGAAAGCTTTAAGAGATGAAGATCAAGAAATTATTCTATTACTATTTCAAATATAAATAAAGCCAATTTTACCCTAATCACAAATCAAGATGACACATACGAGATTTATGAAGGTGCTACAATGAAAACCCTAATCCGACACGGTATAAGAGAATTCTAGCAAAAACCCAATAAAATGGATTAAAAAATTGATCAAGTTTCAAAACACTAGAATTAGATTTAGAATAAGGCACAAGTAAAATTGCAATTAGAAAAACAAAATAAGAAAGAATCAAACCTCAATTGATATCAAAACGGATCAAGAATTACAATCCAAAGCTATGCAAGTTTAAGCTTCCATGGAAGTAATATTCTTCAAAAGTTTCTAGAGAGAAAAACCTAAAAATAAAATAACATTCAACCCTAATAAAATTTTCAAAAGAATTATTTATACTCCTCCCATCAATCAATAATCCTAATACCATAAGGAAAAAGAAAAAGAAAAAGAAAATAAAATAAAAACTTTTTAAATAAAGTCAAGTCAACTTAGCCGCCCACTTGGACTTCCGTGCGGATAATTATGTGTCTTACTCTTATTGTCCCTTTTACACTTTGGTCCCTGAATTTTTCAGATTTTCAGTCTGATCCTTGAACTTTCTAGATTTGCAATTTGGTCACTGGACTTTTCATATTTTTGCAGAACAATCCTCCACTTCATAATCTTGGCTTTTTGGGCTTGACTTTGGCTCCTCGAGAGTATTACATTCGGATATGAAATAAAAGACCTTAAATACCCTCGGATTACAATAACTCTTACTAATACCTTGCTTTAACATATTATCCCAAATTACATCAAATCTAAACTAAATACATCAAAATAAGGATAAAATGTCTAGAAAAATAGTAAAATAACATATAATGAAATCCACCACATCAAATTTCCCCACGCTTAGACCATTACTCATCCCTGAGTAATATCATAACCTCACTCTAAAACTCTGGTCTAAACAGGTAGCATGGGAAGAAAATGACCCCTAATCACCTCTAATCCACCAATCCAAATTAGTCAACCACAATACGGAATATAAATGCTTCCATCTCCTTATAACTCCCAAAAAATATATGAGTATACGGCCTTAGCTTGATACCTACTCCAACATGTAAATGGTCATCCGAACTAAGGCCCACACATAAAAGCAAATGGGGGAACTAAAATGTCCTAATTTTCCCCCACGCTTATCTCACACAACTACCGCCCTCGTATAACGGTCTTGTCAAGGAATGTTAATCCTTCACAAAACAACCTCGTGAAAGCACCAACTCCCCTTATAACTCCAACAGTGAACGAGAATTTCTATTCAGGCCCTACTATCCGAACTCCTACTCCAACAATTGTCCTACCGATACTCCAAAACCTCCCTTATGTCTCCACTATGGTGATATAAACAATTTTTAAAAAATTTTCACTTCCTCGCCTTTTGCCTAAGTGCCATTTCGGGTTTTCACTTAGCCTCTCATTTTTTATATATTTTTTTCTTTTTTTTATCTTTTTTTTTTTTCAAAACAATGAAAACAACTATACACAAACAAAATGTAGGTACCCCACCCCCTTACTAAACAATGCATAGTCTCATATGCATCATCACAAAACAAATAATAAAGGGATAGGGATACCTTCCGGGACTACTGAGGCGGTGAAAATCAATCTGGCCCCCATGATGGTCCTTGGCTAGAGCTGCTCCCAGGTTGTTGTTGATTACTGGTAAATAATGACCCATTTTCTAGTGCTTTGAAATTACAGGGCTAAAATGAAATTAGGCAGAAAATGGGAGAGTTAAGCTTGGTTTTAAAGTTCAGGGATCAAAGTGGAAAACTGTGAAAAGAAGGGACCAAAATGGAGATCTGGTAAAAAAGGGACCAAAGTGTTCTAAAGGTTTCCTCCAGCCAAGAGAGTTTCCAAACCCTTGTTCTACTTCTAAAAATCTTAGAAAAACAGATTTGAAGTGGGTGTCAATTCTGATTTCAAACTATTGCTGAGGAAAGTGTTTTGAGCTAGTTCATCCGAGTATTTCTCTCTTTTCATTGATAATTCTTGGTAATTATTATGGTTCTTTTCCAATAATTGTTCATGGCTTGGTTAATGATGTATTACTGAGTAATGAAGGTGTTATGTGAGGTTCAACACTTAGCTTTTATGTTTAAGTTGGATACAACTTCAGCTAGGGTTTGGAACTTGGGAACAACACTAGGTTGGTGTTGATTTACATGGCCAAGGGTGGTGTTATGAATTGGAAATTGTTATACACATGTTATATATGTGTTATAAGACTTAAAGGGAGTATATTAGAGTCCTAAACCAAGTATATCCCTGCTGTAAAGTGGCCTTGCAGTTGCTGAAGTAATGCTGGAACTGAAGTTGTTGTTCTGCTGATGTTCTTGCTGTGAATCTGCAGGAACCGTGGCTTCAGGTGAGGGGCACGACTCGTTCCCATGAGTACGAGTCGTGACTAAGCAGAGGGAGTCGTGGTCACCAGTCATGGCCTTGGAATCAGTCGTGTAGGGGAGTTGCACGACTCGTGCTATCATGCACGACTCGTGCTCAAAACTGCCTTGAGTGAGCACCTTTGCAAGCTTTTAAACCTAGGTTAATGAGTATAGATTTAATAACTCTTTAACTATACTTGTAGTACAAGTTTAGTACAACATTTAAGAACTTGGATTTGGCCAAAAAGAGATTGGCAATAGCTTTAAATATTGACCCAAAGTTGCTTGAAAGGCATGTTTGAAGCTGAACCGGTTACACTGCAGCCTTGGTCCATGTTTGAGGCATTGAAAACCTAGGCTAAACAACTCGGATTGGAACACTTTCTAATCCTGTATTTAGTACAACTTTAGTACTAGATAATGGAGTTTGAATTGGGACAAAAAGATATTGACAAGGTCCTTAAATAATGTCTCAAAAATGCTTGAGAGGCGATTATGAAACTTGAACCAAATAATATAAAACTTGGTTTTTTGAACTTGAACCCAAAAGGGAAGTTGTTCAATGTTGTATTGTGATGGCGTAGGGCTACTTATATGTTATTGTACCCCTACGTGATGACCTATGTAGGGTTATTTACTCTATAGTGCCTAAAAATGAGTAGGGCATTATTTCCTTGGTTTGAACAATAGGGATAACACCCTGTTTTTGGTTTCTATGGTATGGAATGAAATGGTAAGACTTATGTGATATATTTTGTGACATAAGTGCTTACTTGTTCATAGTTAATTGTGTACAAAGTGTTCAAATACTTGTTGCACTGTTCCTTTGGTTGAACATGAGTACTTAATACCATGTCATTTCATTGTTGTTATTCAATGGTGTTGAAACATATGTACACTGTTGTGATTGATTTATCATGAGTTATAGTTCCATGTTATGTATATTGATATCCCATAGGGTGGACTTATGTTCAAGTATCTATTATGTGCTTGACTATGATGGTATCAGCTGATCATTGTGGGGGTATATGGGATCCTAACACTTATGAGAAGATATTTCATATGTTGTTTAGATTGCCTTATACCTGTGACCTCTCCCCCGTCTGTGGCCACGGTCAGGGGGTGTGCAGCTTCTGTGTATATGTGCAGTCAGGCACAGATAGCAGATAACTTATATGGATCTCTGTTCAGGGTCATATAAGACGTGAATAAGCACTAGCATTTCACGAGAGCGGAGTATCCCTCCCACCATTGTACTACATATGATTCAGATGGAAAGTTAAGGGAAAGGTAACGAAATGTGTTTACTGTTTCCCAATGTGTTATTGGCAACCTGATTGTGTGTTGTATTGTATATGACTTATTGGTCAGAAGGAAAAGGTAACGTAATGTGTTTACTGTTTTCCAATGTGAGCAACCTGTTTATGTGTTGCATATTTTATGGCATATTGTTGCATACATAATAACTTGCTGAGATTTTATCTCACCCCTTCTCCCTTTATTGTTTTAGATCCCGCTGAGACAGGTGGACCGGACCAGTGAGGCTGGGGGAAGAGTTTGGACTCCTTTTGGGTTGTCAGGGTATGAGTTCTTTTGGGAGTTGGGGTTGTATTGGGTTGTTATTCTTTTGGGGAATGTATTGTATATAAAGTTTTACAATATGTTTCAGTTGTATCGTGTTATAAGTAACTTAAACTTGGTTTGTGTTTGGTTGGCTTGTGTATAGCCTTATCTGTTGTATAGTTTGTTAAAACAGGTTGAGTTTGGTTTGAAACAGGTTATATATCACCTCCGTGTAGAGAGGTTATTTTGAATTTTTTTTAAAAATGTGTTGTTTACTTTTCAAGTTAAAGTAAAGAAAAGTTTTTTTTGAAATAATATATTTTGGGACCCTCCATCCTGGGACACGGTTTATAGGTCCGGGAGATGGGAGGCGCCCACAGTTTTGATTATTGATTTGTAATCAAAATCAAGAGATTTGTGTTTCTCAAGCCCTAAAATCCGTGTGTCTTGGCTGGGAGAAAAGGGCATATTTATACTTTATAAATATCCCTAACAATTAGGAAAAAAAAAACCCTAATCCGAGCTAAAACGGATTTTCAGCAGAAGGGCATGAGTCGTGCTCTTGGGTACGACTCGTGATCATGAGTCGTTCCAGCAAGCCACGAGTCGTATATGCACAATCCAAGTCGTGGCACGAGTCATGACCAAAAACCACTCGTGCTGATTGAGGCCACGAGTCGTGCTCCTGGTCACGAGTCGTGACAATGTCCAATTTCCAGAGTTCAGCGATTGTCCAATTGGTTATTTGTGTATGACCCTTTAGAAATTATATTTTATGTTGGTAGTTAGTTGAAACATCAACCTCACAAGACATAAGTGGTTTTTAGCAAGCCATTATGTCCACCCAATTAAATATAATATTAAAGCTTGATTTCTTGATAGATCAATGTCACAATCCCTTTGTCACACGATGTCATATTGAACATAAGTCATGGTCCATGTCAACTTACATTGTTCAATGCTTTCTCGATTTCGAATATGTTGATAATCCAAGTGCATTTGATCATTATCAAATCTCTTGAGTGTGGCCACACATTTCATCAACATAATTCATCGAGGGGCCCAAGCAGACATCTCCCATAACGAGGGACGAATCCCATCTTGACTTATCATTCTGCCCTACAAGAATCCAATCGTGCCAACATAGCCTTTATTTCTATCCTATTAAAGATAGTGTTAGACTACATCAAACACAATGTTTATCATGTGGAAGACGATAAAAATCTCAGGTATTAAGGATTCCAATGACACGACTATCATGAGATTTAATCATGGCATATATGGCCAGAGACCATGTCATAAATCTCATAGATGGGTCGGTCCAGTACTTTGTTCTCTAGCAAGTACCCATAAGTGTAATGTGCATCCCCATGCATATAATCATCTCTATGAATATCCATTACCAACTTATACTAGTTATTCACAATAACTAGGGACACATAATATTATAACAAAACATGTAAAGCATATAACTATACGCCTAGGGCATAACACCAACAACACGAACTATGAGATTGACCGAACGGAAAGAACAAGAATCAATAATTCAAGCCAAAGCTTTTCTGTAATCATAAATAATCAAGTCTAAGTTTTCATAACCCTAAAACGAGTATAAATACTCTGACACAAACCCTAAAATGACTTTAAAAGTAAAAGACCAAAATACCCTAACTTAATTGTTCAAACATCAGCAAAATAAAAACAAGATTTTATCTTTCCGCCGAAAGCACGACTCGTGCTAGAGGTCACGAGTCATTCCCTTCTTAACCCACTCATGGTATGAGTCGTACTCATTGTTTCACTCCTGCTGATAAGTGTCACGAGTCGTGATGGAGGTCACGAGTCGTGCCCTGTGAACTGCTTCTTGCTGTGCTGTGCTGAACTATCGTCTTGTTGAACTGCATCACCATCTTTCCTCAGGTTTTCTTTCAAAAATTGATTCACCAATACCTGATGCAGGCTTCTTCTCCACAGTAGGAGGTTGCCAAGCAACAAGTATATATATTCACGCTCTTTCATCAATTGATTTGATGTAGTTACACATTTTAGACTTCCAAAAAGAATAATTGGTGCCATCCAAGAATGGAGGCATGTTTTGATGATTTTGACATTCCATTATAACTACACTTTCTGGATCAACACTCGGTAATATGTTGAGAGTTGGCTCTGATACAAATTGAAAGTTTAGTGTATCTAGAAAGTCAGTTTCAACAGAACAGACTATGGATATGAGTAAAGATGTGAGTTACAACTGTTCAGACATCCACCAATAAGCAGCGGAATAAAATAAAGAACACAAATAATTAAATGTTTAATGGTTTTGTCCCATCAAACAATTGCTTTTAAGCCTAAAAATGTTTTCACTATTAAAGATCTGTTTTACAAAAGAAAACAAGAATAAGTGAAACAAAAAGATTAAAATACTAAAGTAATTTCTAACCAACTTCTATACCAAGAACAATCTCACTTTCCCAATGAGAGCCTATTCTAAACAGAAGAAGAACAAAGAATTTGAATGAAATCTAGATGTGAGTTCAGATGTAAGTTACAACTACACTCACAAGCTAAAAGATGTCTTGAATTAGTGAAGAACAAAAGGTTTTTCTCTTACAAATAATTCTCAATCCGTGTCTTCTCAATGTGCTGATCTTATTGTATTTATATGCACCTTTGAGAAGTCATTCAATCAGTCAAACTCCTCATTATTTGATGCAATCCAATTCCTACAAGGAAACACAGATTGACACTCACAAGGAAAGAGGTTTGTTAGTAATATTAGTCTTATTCTAAATATAACACAATATTTTTACATAAATAAAAGATATTTAAATATTTAATAATGTCCTTTTCCAAATAGAATTCTAAATCTTTGATAAGAAATTAATAAAATCTACTCACCAAACTTACTAAGTGTTTTCAAATTAGGGAAGTCAATATTAACTAAAATCTTAATCTTTCAATCTCCAAGATTTCATAATCAAGATTGATACAATCCTACTTAACTTTGACTAGGAAAATCTTTTTAGTTGAACAATCAATCTACAAGAAAGACGTAAATCTTTTAAGTTTGGAAAATATATTTTGACAAAATCATAGAGTACTAATCGTACTCTTTCAATCTCTCCCTAATTTATTGCTTTCTGATCTAAATAGTATATACAAATAATAAAAAATATGAATAATAAAAGTTATAACCTACCCGATATTTAAATCTTTAAAAGAAAGTGAAAATTTTAAATTATCTAAAATACTCACACGATTTCAAGAGTTCAAATCATTCAAGGATTCTAACTATTTCAAAAAGCAATTAGTGTATGTGATTGCCTTAATTTAATGTGTATAAGCCTTTCACATTTGAGTAATGTTGTCATTAGATGAATGTACATACAATTATTTTCAACAAAAATGAATATAAATAGAAACTTTGTATTGATGCAATTTAAGATTTTAATACACTCATTATGATAACGATAAATGTGATAATTTCAAATTTAATGTAGCTAGACTCTTCAACTACCTCATCTCTTCTCTAGTATACTCCTTCACACAATGTCTATAATTAGGGTTGATATACGAACCGAGCAGCTTGAGCTCG
The DNA here is from genome assembly GCA_022495995.1 of Adenophora triphylla var. japonica. Taxonomy (NCBI): domain Eukaryota; kingdom Viridiplantae; phylum Streptophyta; class Magnoliopsida; order Asterales; family Campanulaceae; genus Adenophora; species Adenophora triphylla. Next base: position 240,451 of record JAFEMH010003616.1, on the reverse strand, counting down.
ACTCGAAAAAACTCGAGCTTATGGGCTGTTATGCGAAGCGAGCAGCTCGAGCTCGACTCGAAAAAACTCGACTCGAATGAGCTCGAGTTGAAGCTCGAGCTCGAACAAGATTTTAACTCGGGAAATTTTCGAGTCGAACATGCTCGACTTGTGAGCTCGACAAAGCTCATTTCGAACTCGACTCGACTCGATAAACTCGATAAAAGCTCAAATTTTTCATTGTTTGTGATCAGCTCGAACTCGAACTCGACCCGTGAAGCTCACCAATAACTTGATTTTTTATTTTATACATTGATTTCATATACACATATCTATATATATATATTTTTTTATTTTTTTTTTGGATAAAGAAAAATGTTTTGGACTTTTTTTAGTTGGGAAGTTTTTTCAAAAAGTTATATAAAAAAGTTAGAAAAAAACTAAACAAATTAAATTATATTAAAGAAAAGAAGGACGGACAATACCCTTTAGTTTTTATACTATTTTTTATTTTATTTTTGGATAAAGAAAACCTCTTAAGACATTTTTTTGTAGGAAACTTTTTTTTAAAAAAGTTATATAAAAAAAGTTAGAAAAACTCGAACTCGATTGAGCTCGAACTCGAAATAAACTCGTTAAGCTCGAAAATTTGTTTCCAAAAAAAGCTCAAACTCGAACTCGAATTGTTTAAGCTCGAAATCGAGATCGACTCGAGAAGCTCGCGAGTAGCTCGCGAACAACTCGAACTCGATTGAGCTCGAGTTCGAACCACCGATTGAACTCGAACTCGGAAAAAACTCGAACTCGATAACTATCAAACGAGCTCGAGCTCGAACACAGAAAACTCGTTCGAACTCGACTCGTTTACCGCCCTATCTATAATCAATGGAATATAACAAGTTTCAATGTTGAGGTATATTGAAGATTTAGCCAAAAATATCTATTTTGAATCAAAGGAAACTGTGTGAGTTTTAGCAAAAGCGGATTCAAACCGACACATCTTTTGAACCGGAGGGAGTAGCATAGTATTCTAGTAGAGTCCAATAGTAGAATATGACAATCTGTTTCAATGTTATTATCTCATAGTTATATCCATCTAATGTAATAACTATTATGCTTCTTTTTTTTCTCAAATAATTACTTTATATATAAATATTGTCCTAAATGACACACTTCAACAAGTATTGCGCAAACTAAACCATTTTATAAAATCGCTACCCACAATCGTGATTTTTCCAAGTAAAAGTCGCTATTCCGAACATCAACTTATGTTCAAGTGCCTATCTTCCCCAATTTCTTTGGTGACAATCCACACCTTCACCATGGATGTCCAGACCTTCATCTTGTCCATCCACCAATTTCTACACCACCGGGTGTCAAGTCTAAAAGTGTTAAAAAAAAAAAAAAGGATTAAGCAAGCATTGATTGAATGAAAGATTTAACACAAAATATCAGGAAAAACCTCTTTTACACTCGATTATTATAAAACGTGTTTTCAAAATGCGCAATTACATTTTTGTAAATAAGTGAAACTTTTTAAAAAACACGCGGAGATATTTTTGTAGATAATTAGAAATGATAAAGACTCACCGACACTTATAACAATTTTCAATGTTATATAACCGATACTTTTTAACACTAGGACCAACATTATTTTCATTACCACCGACACTATTTAACACTACATATGACAATCTTTACAACTATCACCGACACTATTTAACACTACAACTGGCAATCTTTAATACTATCATCGACACTATTTAACACTACGATCGGCAATTCTTAACACTAACACCAACATATTTAACTCTACAACCGGCAATCCTTATCCTTACCACCGGCACTATTTAACACTACAACTGACAATTATTAACACTAACACTGTCCTCTTTTAGCAAATGTTAAAAATGTCGAATGTTTATAAATGCCAATTTGAATGTTATAAATGCCATTTTGAATATTTGACACTTTATAATATTAGAACTGATTCTTCAGAGAAACCCATTTTTTCATTTCTTATTGTAAAATAAGTTTTTTCATAAAATAGACTCAAAATCTATATATCTATATATAAAGGTTGAAGTGAATATAGCACTTCAACATTCTCATTTTTCCTCCAAAACATGGAGGTTCTAGAATATTTTTGCTTTAAATCAACTAATCAATAAAACAATTAATTGTATTTAAATTAACCTATTATCCTATTCTCTCCCCTATTAATTAAATGAATCATTACTTTTTTTGTCTTACTTTAGCCACTATACATAAACTCCTTTCTTCACAAATTTATAAATATCATTGTTTTGCAAACTGTTAATTTTGCAAGTAAAAAATGAAATATGAAAAAACAATAGTTAAAATACATTTAGACACACATGGAAATTTTCATTTAATGAATTGATATTTTTGAAATCTATATATAAAGGTTGAAGTGAATATAGCACTTCAACATGCTCATTTTCCCTCCAAAACATGGAGGTTCTAGAATATTTTTGCTTTAAATCAACTAATCAATAAAACAATTAATTGTCTTTAAATTAACCTATTATCCTATTCTCTCCCCTATTAATTAAATGAATCATTACATTTTTTCTCTTACTTTAGCCACTATACATAAACTCCTTTCTTCACAAATTTATAAATATCATTGTTTTGCAAACTGTTAATTTTGCAAGTAAAAAATGAAATATGAAAAAACAATAGTTAAAATACATTTAGACACACATGGAAATTTTCATTTAATGAATTGATATTTTTGAAATATGGGTAATGGTAATAATTATTTTTTTAAGTCTTATGTATAACAATGATATTTAGATAAAAAAAATTTCATTTTTTTCTTAAATGAAGAGTGTTTTTAAAACGGAAATAGTTATTGATTATGTTTAGAAATCTGTAATATCTATATATCTATATATCTATAGTATAAATGGCAAATGGGATGAACAGTACAATGAACAGTTCCATCTGCCGAATTTCCCATTTTGCCCTTACTAAGTTGTCCCTTTTCCATTTTTTCTTTAAAAAAAAAAAAAAAAATTTTTTTTAAATTAAAAGATAATTTTTTTTTTAATTAAAAAAAAAAAACACGTGTCCTTGGACACGGGCTTTTACTAGTCTATACTCCCTCCGTCCCGCTAATATTAGCACACTTTCCTTTTTGGGCATCCCGCTAATATCCGCACACTCCCAAAAAGGAAACTTTATATTAATAAAATATTCACCCAACCCCACTCATTCTCTCTCCTACATTATTTTAATACTCACAACACCATTATAATTTATTACACCCTCCACTCATTCTCTCTCCACTCATTCTTTTACACTCACAACATTTTATTAAAATATCATATTCCTTAATTCCCGCGCAAACAGTGTTTGTGCTAATACTAATGGGACGGAGGGAGTATATATATAAAGGTTGAAGCGAATAGAGCACTTCAACAAGCTCATTTTCCCTCCAAAACATGGATGATTCTAGAATATTTTTGTTTTAAATCAACTAATCAATAAAATAATTAATTGTCTTTAAATTAAGCTATTATCATATTCTCTCTCCTATTAATTAAATGAATCATTACTTTTTTTCTCTTACTTTTAGCCAATATATACCTAAACTCCTTTCTTCACAAATTCATAAATATCATTATTTTGCAAACTGTTAATTTTGCAAGTATAAAATGAAATATGAAAAAACAATAGTAAAAATACAATTAGAAACACATGAAAATTTTCATTTAATGAATTGATATTTTTGAAATGTGGGTAATAGTAATAATTGTTTTTTTAAAGTCTTATGTATAACAATGATATCTATATCTATATCTATATATATATAAAGGTTGAAGTGAATAGAGCACTTCAACAAGCTCATTTTCCCTCCAAAACATGAACGGTTCTAGAATATTTTTTCTTTAAATCAACTAATCAATAAAATAATTAATTGTCTTTAAATTAACCTATTATCCTATTCTTCCCCAATTAATTAAATGAATCATTACTTTTTTCTCTTCCTTTTAGCCACTATACCTAAACTCCTTTCTTCACAAATTCATAAATATCATTGTTATGCAAACTGTTAATTTTGCAAGTAAAAAATGAAATATGAAAAAATAATAGTAAAAATACACTTAGAAACACTTGGAAATTTTCATTTAATGAATTGATATTTTTGAAATGTGGGTAATAGTAATGTTTTTTTAAAGTCTTATGTATAACAATGATATTTAGGTAATTTTTTTTCATTTTTTCTTAAATGAAGAGTATTTTTAAAACGGAAATAGTTATTGATTATGTTCAGAAATCCGTAATATTATTAAATTAATGTGATGATATATTTTTGTTGAAAATTTTATTTTCAAAATTATATTCTCTAAAATTCTTCTTTGTTTTTATTAAAACCTTTTTCCTTTTTCTTCATTAATTTCTTCGAACGAAGTGATTTTTTATCTAATAGTAAAAAATAGGCTTGAAATCTTATTTGGCCACTTTTTGATACAACTTTTGAGTTTATTGTTGATATTTTTTTTGTTCATTAAAATTCCAAAAAAATAATAAAATAAAAAACTAAGATTTTAGTGTTTTATTGAACCATCTTCTTAAAGAGTGATATATAATTGGGTTATAAATTTTATATTTATTGCTAAAACAATAAATATGGTGTCATAACTATTTCAAAATAGTTTTCTAAAAAAATCTATTTTATATGGGGTTTTCTAAATAAAAACTATAATACAATTTTAAAAAAAAATGAAAACTATTATATAATATTGGTTAGAAAATACAAAGTGTGACTTTATAAGATTATATCCAAAAAAAATATTTTTTAAAAAACGCAAATTAATGAAAAAATATAGTTATTTATAATATTAATTAATTAAAAATGAATAATTATTTTTATTTAATGACAGTCATGCAAATCAAATGAGATAGTTATATTAACTACTCCCTCCGTTCCAAAATGTTTGTCCCATTTGACTTTTTTGTTGAACTTTGATCACAAATATATAACAATTTAATTATATTCATGAAATTCTAAAAAATTCCTATTGATTCACCATTAATAATATTATCAACAACAACTTTTAGAATTTCATGAACATGATTAATCTTTCATAAATTTGTGGTCAAAGTTCAACAAAAAAGTCAAATGGGACAAACATTTTGAGACGGAGGGAGTATATGATTTAGTTCATGTTATTTATCAAAGTTTTTTTGGTCGTACGTTTAACGCACGGATGTTACACTAGTTTAAAGATAAAAGGAGAGGGCAATTTATTTTTTGTTGTTGGCGGTAAATGAGAGGGGCAATATGTCTTTTATGTAAGTTTGTTGACATTCATCTATATATATACTCCCTCCATCTCACACGTGATTGCAAACTTATTTTTTTTTCGTCCGTCTCACATGAGTGAAGATTGATCAAAATGACAAAGTTTTTATGCTATTTTTCTGACTCATTCTCTCTCATACTTTTCTTTCATATTCACAACACCAATCAACTTATTATTTCTTCCGCTCATTCTATTTTTGATTTTATTTTACATACTCACGAACACCTACTCCCACTAATTCTCTCTCTTTGCTTTTTCTTAATTCTTGTGCCAAATGTTTTGGTTTTCACTCCCTTATGGGACAGAGGGAATATATAATAACAACAAAGTATATTTTTCTTTCCAAAAATGTTTTATCAAGAGCAAATTAATCTCTATGTATTTCATTAAGGCAAATATGTCTTTACATATAATTATATAAATTTGAGACAAATGTGATATGAGCCTATTTAAAAATAAGATAAAAATTGGCCATCATTTGTTGGATATATCATAAAATATTGTTTGGTTATTTTGATTATTATTGATTAATTTTGAAATGGTTGATTGTGAGGAGTTGTAGTGTTATAGAATTAAATTATTTCACTTTTTTATTTTTTAATATGTTGTATAAGTAAAAATAGTAACAATTCATTAATCTTTGTAAAATAATGTTAAAAGTTGTATTTATAAATTAATATTTGAAATGTCATCTTTGGTTCGAGAGTCGTATGATAATTAATGTTTAGTGATAATGTCGTGAAATTATTGTAATTAGGTTCACGTTAATTTTTAATCAATAAAAATGATATATTTATTTCGTTTGTATTTATTTATTTATATTATTTTTTATTTCTAATAATTTTTTTTATAAATTATTTTGTAATCTATAGTACTACCTCCGTCCCACCTCAATTGATCCACTTTCCTTTTTGGGACGTCCCACCTCAATTGATCCATTACTTAAATGAAATTTTTTTCATATATTTATAACCTTATCATCTCCATATATTTACAAAAAAACCTTTCATTATACCCTTATAAAGTTAACATATTTACAAAAAAAACAATCATTAACTTACTATTCCTCCCACTCATTCTCTCTCCTATTAAATATTTTTAACTTTTACATTCTCTCTTCTATTCCCTACCACACATTTAACTTTTACATTCTCACTCCTCTAATTTCTACCCACTTTATTCATTTTTCTTAAAAACCGTGAAATAAACCAAGGGACCAATTGAACCGAGACGGAAATTTTGATATTTACTTCAAATTATTACAATGAATAAAATCAGTAACAGTTTGGAATCAAATTACTTTTATTATTAACAAGTTTTTAATGTAAGTTTCACTAAAAATGTTCTGATCTAACATTGCTATTTGCTTTTGTTTCTGCATGCATCGACTTGGTTTGTCAGACAGTAACTTTAAATTGTTTGGAATTGCGTTGCGTGTGGCTTAGCCTTACTTGATGGTTGTTCACATTCACATGATAGTTTCGCTCAGTATCATGTCTATGGCGGAAACTTTCCATCTTGTACTTTGTGGTACAGTTTCTAATGTTCAAATTTTAACAAGGTATTCATTTCCTTCTTCATTTTTATTCTTGACCTTCAATCTCGGCTCCTTCAAGTGTAGTCAAAATGAACCTGGCTCCTGCACTTGGATCACTTTCTTGACCCGTTGAGAGTCAGTAGCTAAGTGCGGTTTCGAGCATAAGTAGGTTGAAGTGAATAGCTTTGTTGAATTTTCCTTGGATGGCTCACCAATTTTTTTTGCTATAGCCTGTCCTTTTGACAGGCTTTTGAGATAAGAATTTAAAGGGAACCCTTCCTATTAAGAGCCAATTTTTCCAGATGGATGATTTTTCCAGTTCTCTCACCTTCAACTGTGTTATCATCTGGATAATGCCCATCAACTCATGGGGTGAGTTTAATTGAGTAGAAGAATTAGGCGTTCCTACAAAGTGATTATATAAAGAGCCAATTTTGTATTCAATGACATATGAAGATGGATCTTGTGACCTTTATGTAACCAACAACCGAGGTCGTGTAACGTAGCAGAACCATACATTTCCTGCTAACTGTCAACCATCCATGGAATCAGCCAATTATTTATTTGCCTTTGGTCGGGAGTCCATTACAAGCTTGCTTAATATTTGGCAGTAGCTATTTCTCAGCTAGCTGAAAATTGTCAATTTCTAAAAGATGTAGAACTGGTTAAACTGCACAAGTAACATGTTAGCGATCCTTTTCTTTCTGTTCTAGAGCACAGGAAAACCATAGTCAAAACATAAGAACTTTCTTATAACCTGTACAATATTACTGCATGAAGTTCGAGAGTCTAAAACTCAGAGTTTACTTTGATGTTTAGAATATGTTTTTTTTTTTGCATGCATTGCCAGTTTAAGAGGAATGAAGGCAGTAATACCCCCCCCCCCATTTCATGTCACCTTGAAAGTCCATTAGAAATGATATCTCTTCTAGCACCTCATTCTTTAAGCCCTTAAAATACTTAGAATGCAATTGTTAATTGCAAGAAATACTTCTGCAAGCAGTTACTTGTGTAGACATTTGTTTGTTTCTCGGTTCCTGCACATGCAGCAGGCTTGGCGTTTATTGATGCACACATCAAATGGTGGAAGTTTTAAGGATCTAGTGGACCCACCTTTGCTTTGGGGCCTGGAGGCAAACTGCGACCATGAAGAGATGCAGTGCATGTGTTGCTGCTTGAATTAGGTATGTGTGACTCACTAAAGATCTCATGTTCTGATTACGTTCTTCTTTGACATCTTTGTCATTTTCTTCAAAACATATACTGTATAATTGTTTACCATGGATGGAACAAAACTGATCAGTATATAGATAGCCAAGAAATTTGGTCAAAGGAATTGTAGATTTGGACTCAATCATCCAAGTGATGTAATGTTATAGGCCTAGGAGAGAATCTGGATATTAACCTTCTAACAGGTGCTATTCTTCTCGATATAACAAGGCGCTATATCTTACTCCCTCCCTCCCATAATGGTAGTCCCGTTTGACTATTCAAACATTTTAACAACCTATTTTCATTTCCACTAACCTTAATGAGGTTTACTTATTACTCCATTACTCCCTCTTCTTCCTTGGTTGGCTCTGATCCTCTAGCTATAATGTGGAAAAGCTTATTTTCTACTGTAGAGAAGCATGGGGTTTTGCCTGTGCTCCACGACCCAAATCCTCTTTTTTTGTTCGTTATCTATGACACAAACATATCGTCAACAACAAAGGCATTCTTCCAGCCAACTTTGGAGGAGCAAAGCTTTACTCTGCTCTCTTAATCAGTGACTGTAATTGATTGCCGAGTAGTATACTTTTACTTCTTGTATAGCTAATTAGATATGCAGGAAATTGTACTCCGGCTTCATTTCATGTTTGTTTTTATCTTTTCATAGGATTTATTTTCTTGTTACGGAGACAGATTCTTTTAGATGAGGGTCATATACATGGACTTGTTATTTAAATTTATTATAGGTAGGTATAGTTTTTCTTAAAAATACAAAAAGGTCAATATTCCATGCATGCATTACTGCTCTATTTATATTTGTATATTAGTCGAGGTAATGTGTATGTTTTGAAAATTTTGAGGGTTGAAGAAATTTCCTTTTATCTCCTTGCACTTTATTGTCTCAAAATACGGTTACCACCTTCAAGTATACACCCGATTTCCCTTTACAACAAACACCCCTAATAGAAAAGTGGTCTACTTTAATTTCGAAATTGTTCCACTTTACCCCTAACACCAACGAATGTTAGAAATATTAATAGAATTGGTAATGTCGATATCACTTGATGCGCATTTGTCATTTCAATGTGTTCAATATGTTTAATCTTCAAAGGCATCCCCTAAATTTCACTTTAAACCTTGCTCAAATTTGCCTTATTTTTAATACATAAATTAAATTATTAATAAAAATAATGATACATTAATTATTATCTACTATAATTATTTTTATTTTCATGAAACAAACTAAATAAAATTTCAAACACAAAAACACAATTATTTTTTCATTTTTAGTTTTATTGATTTATTATCATAATAAAAATTAAAATAATTAATGTCAATTCTATATAGCACCATTATCTTTTAACTTTTAATTATTCTTTTATTTACCATTTATTTTAATATTAATTCTTATTATTTATGTCTAAAGTATTAAATGATAAAGTAACACACTATTTATTATTATAAATCCTATAGTTTTCAATAACAAAAAATTAAAGAATACTAAAATTATAAATAGAAAAAAGTATAAAATGTAACTTAGACACGGTTATACCAAATAAATGCAATATATAAGAAGTAAAAAAACCCATAATATGATAAGTAAAAAATAACAATCTTCAAATAGAATGATAAGTTGAAGAAAAAATAAGAGTTAAAATGAAAAGTTAAAAGATAAGTATGATATATATGTGACATTAATTTTTTTATTATTAATATATCAATAAAACTTATTATGAAATAATAATTGTATTGTTGTGTTTGGAATTTTGTTAATAGTATCTTTTAATGAAAATGAAAAAAAGTATTGTAGATAATTATTAATGTATTACTATTTTTATTTAATAATTTAATTATATATTAAAAATAGGAATTTTTTTTAAGCAAGGGTGTAAAGTGTTAATGATGGGATACCTTGAGAGGTTTAACATATATTTGACACATTGAAATAACATTATTATTCATCACGTGACATGTACAAGGCCAATTCAGATAGTTTTTCTAACGTCTGTTTGTGCCGAGGATAAAGCGTGATGATTTCATAATTAAAGGTCAAGGATGAAATGGAAAAAATTATTTATTTAATGACGTAAACGTAAAAACTTAAATAGTTTAAAGACTAATAAAAAGGTACTTATCTCGCATTTTTTAGCAATAGTTAATGTATAGGATCAATCGTGTTGTCAGCAGTGTTTTTTTTTTTTTCCTCTTTAAAGCAGTGTCTTTTTCAACAAGAATAACAAAATAGTCTTTATCCCCCATTTAACGACACCTTAACAACAGAAGGATGATATAATCAAAAGTAATAAAGGTCAACGATGAAATGGAAAAAAATATTTATTTAATAACGTAAAGGTAAAAACTTAAATAATTTAAGGACTAAAAAGGGTATTTATCTAGCATTTTTTTTTTTGCAATAGTTAATGTACATGATCAATCGTGTTGTTAGCAGTGTTTTTTTTTCTATTAAAGGAGTGTCTTTTTCAATAAGAATAACAAAAGAATAGTCTTGGAATCATGACTATTGGAATTATTTGATAAGAGCAGTTAAAAAATTTTATACTCTTTTAGTCATTTATTTAAAATTGCTTGAAATAGAATGAAACTCTCGGTAGTCATTTACTCCCTCCGTCCCAGCCCAATTGATAACAAATTTTTGGGTACACAGATTAAGGAAAATTAAGAGAGAAAAAGTGGAAGAAAATGTTGTGAATATGAAAAATTAAATAGGAGAGAGAATGAGTGGAAGGAATAGTAATTTGATTGGAGTTGTGAGTGTAAAAGTAAAATAGGAGAGAGAATGAGCGGGGAAAATAGTAAAGATTTCCTTCCATTTTGGGCAATCTCAATTGAGCTCGGACGGACCAAAAAGAAAATAAGTCTCAATTAATCTGGGCGAAGGAGTATTTATGAACTTAATAATTAGATTCAAGTATAAGCTTTATTGGATGATCACAGGACCTTTTAACATATATTAAATTTAATAACCTCGTTCGTCTTTTATTTATGATCTTAATAATAACATTCAAGTCTAAGCTTTCTTTAATACGTATTTGATGATCACATACCTCTCTTTAATTTAGCTTAAAATCTGGTCGCTCATTTATCTATGATCTTTATAATATCATTAAAGTCGGCTTTAGTCCTTGTTCATGATAACCCTTCTCTTTAATAACTTATTAAGATAAAGCTCCTTTTTGGTTCAATAAAAAAATATATGCATGATAAAGCTCCATTTATGGATATTGTTAAGTTAAAATGATAGTTAAAGTGTTCATTAAATTTATTTATACTGCTACTGAAGTAATTTTAAAGAGGGGCTTGGTACTTGCACACGGCTTCGTACGAATTTTTTTTTTAAAATCTAGCTTTTTAAAAACCTATATATCAAAATAACATTTTCAAAAACTTAAGTACCAAACTAGCACTTTTCACTTGAAATCCAGAATTGGTAATTCCGGATTATGAATTCCGGAATTAACAATTCCGGATTTGAATTTTTTTTTTTGTTTTCCAAAATTGAATTTCCCTAAATAATATTTCCGTTAATAGGGAGCAATCGCGCTAAGGAATGGAGCGATCGCTCCTAATGTATTCCGGTGTTTACAATTCCGGATTCCATTTTCTTTTTTACAAAAGTAATAAAGCAAATTAATATTTTCTGAAAAATAGAAGAGGGCGATCGCTTGGCTTATGGGGCGATCGCTCTTAGTGGCGTATCTTCAAATCCGAAAATGCAAATTCCGAATTGCTTTAATTTGAAATCCGGGGATGCCATTTTCTGATTCAAATTTTGAAATCATTCCCACTTTTTTCATTTTTCAGATTCAAACATTTTGAAGGAAGTGAAGGAAGAAGAAGGATAACTAGTGCAGTGAGAGAGAGAAAGAAAGAATTAAGGAGAAGGAGAAGGAGAAGAAGTTGAAAGAGTTGTGAGAGAAAGAAAGTTAAGAATGGTTAGTTTTATTTCTTTTTTTTTTTATTTGTTTTGGTTAGTTTTATTTCTTTTTTTTTATTTGTTTTGAATTGTTAATTTTTACCTAGTTACGATTTTCTTAAGTTAGGTTTAAAATAAAGTGATTGTTAAAATTACTTTGACAAACTTGTTGCAATTTTTCTATTTAATTATTAATTTTTAAGTGTTAAATTTAAAATTTGAGCTTAAATGTAGCTAAACCTTAAGTCCCATTTAAATTTAATTACTATTAAATTTTTGTATTTCAGATGAATCAACATGAACAACAACCATTTATTGATCCTGGGCCAATCGATCCACATGTATTGACTTCTCAGGATACACATAGATCTAAATATATTTGAGATGGACAACAGTTAACCAATTTAAGACCTAGGCGTGGTACAGAACTTCCAGCTAGAGTTGATTGGAGGATAGAAGCTAAGCTTATGAATACTGGATTTTATGGAGTGTATTTATTACGTCATTTACAATATGATTGGCATTTGATCGAGGCTTTGATTGAGAGATGGCGTCCAGAGACCCACACTTTTCACTTACCTGTAGGGGAGATGACCATCACCTTAGAGGATATTGGCATGTTGTGTGGTCTTCCTGTAGACGGAATGGCGGTGACTAGTTCAAAAACTAGGAGGAGTGCGGGGGCATGGGTTGAGATTGTTGAGGAGTTATTTGGGGTTGCACCCTCACCCGCAGACATCAAAAGAGGTGGAATGGTGTCTATGAGATGGGTTCTAGATCACTTCCCTCTTTTTGAACAGCTTCCCAATAATGCGTCCGAGTATATGATTGAGACATATACTCGAGCCTACATTTTCCTATTATTGGGGTCATACATTATGCCCGACTCGTCTGATAACCTAGTGAAGTTGATGTACCTCGCACTTCTTAGGGAAATAAATAATATTGGTCAGTACATTTGGGGTAGTGGAGCGTTGGCCTTCTTGTATATGGAGATGTGTGTAGCATCTCAGCACAATTCGAAAGGGTGTGGTGTCTTCTTGACCAATGTACAGGTATGTCAATTATATTTGATTACATTATGCTAGTGGACTTAATCTGTTTTGTACGTAATGAATTTTTTTTTATAGCTTTGGGCATGGGAGAGGTTGTTGTGTACACAACCTAGGAGACATAGAGAAATAACACTTAATGGATTGCAACCAGTGGGTTACAGGTATATTTCAATTACTTCATTTTGTAAATGATCTGTTTTGTAATTTATCACTTTTTTACTCATTATTTTTTATGTCAATTGTTTCATATGTAGGTGGAAGGGTCCATTGTCGTATACTTCTGTGACTGTCCATAACCTGGAAGGCTATCGAGACCAGTTGTCATATTTAGACAAGGATCAGGTTGTGTGGCAGCCATACAACAGTGTGAATGTTCCGAATTTCTGCCTTCAGGGCCAAGCTATATGGAGGGCGAAGGTGCCCCTCATCTTCTTTGAGAGGGTTGAATGGCACTTTCCAGATCGCGTAATGCGACAATTTGGGATGGTTCAAGGTGTGCCTGATGACTGCGACACTAGTTTGGACCTGCATCGGATTAGTCGGCGAGGTCGGTCAGGCGTTAACTGGATGCAAGAACATGGTCCGCACATAGAAAAGTGGAATGAACGGGAGTTTAATGTCGTTGATGGAGAGTTTGGTGAAGTGGATATGAGTTACCATCACCCCTATTTGAGATGGTATAGGAGTATTACTCGATCGCTCATCCAGAATTCGTCCAATGTGGAGGGACTAGGGTTCAGGCCACGTTCAACTGGTTTTGAAGGTGTGGTAAGTTATATATTACATACAATGATTTTACAAAAAAAAATACCATTTTTTCCGTATTAATTAATTTTAGTTCATTATTTTGAACAGATTCAAAGTCTCCAAGGGATGTACATATACAACTAGAATGCCACATCCTTGGAAGACATGCGGAATTACACTCAACAATGTGTTCGTAACACACTGACAGCTATTAGTGAGCAGGAACGACTGCAAGACCAAGCTCCCCCTCCAACGGTTGATCATACTGCTGAAGAGGAGACACGGAGGCAGAATCGGGTTCGTAGGCGTGGCGGATACCAACTGGAGGATGAGCCAGAGATGGGGGATCAATACAGTGATATGCATCAGTTTGAGTTCACTCAGACAGAGTTCACTCAGACAGGACCGGGTAATTCTTTTACCGAATTGATGAATCAGTTTGGTTTCACGCAACCGCCTGAGATTCCTTCTTCTAGCAATTATACTCAGACTCCTGAGCAGGCATTCGGGATTCCGGGATTTAGGCCTAGTTTCCATTTGCCTCGTGTGCAGTTTTCAGAAAGTCCCGATGGATCATCCTCATCCTCATCTCAACAATCTAGATCAGGTGGTCGTCATATATCGAGGAGAGGGAGTAGGATTCACAATCCTCCTGATGAATTTACCCCGTCTAATTATCCTTGACGGGTATCCTACATGATCGGGATGTGGTCAATTTTCTATCATACAGTGATATGTCTTTTTTTAATAAAGATTACAATTTGAAAACTAACTGAAATTTCTGAAAAACGAACTGGAAAACGTTAAAAACTGACTGGAAATTCTAAAAAACTAACTGAAATTCTGAGAAACTAACTGGAAACGTTAAAAAAACTGAAGAAAATTCTAAAAAAAAACTAACAAAAAACGTTAAAAAACTGATTGGAATTTGAAAAAAGAGGGACGGACAAGAGAGCGGTCGCTCCCTTATATAGGGCGATCACTCCCACTGTAATCCGGTATTAATAATTCCGGATTCTGTTATTAAATTTTTTTTTTGGAAAAACAAATAATAAAGAGGTAGCGCGATCACCCCAAAATACGAGCGATCGCCCTCTTTTTCCAGAGAAAAGGCGTGATCGCTCCCTTAAGCTCGGGTGATCGCTCTCTATGCGTATTTCCCAAGAACGCTGGTATATCCCAAACAACCTTCCCTCTCCCAATCAAATAACCCTAAACCCAGCCGCCCCCTTTTCTCTCTCTCTCTAAAATTTCAAACTTCAACCCCCAAAATCAATCTTCTTCAACCCCAAAATCAAAAAATCATCCATTTTTAAGCACAGATTCAAGGTTAGAAGTGTATTTTGAAGAGGGTCACACATTTGATTTTGAAATCAAAGATTCCGGCGATTCAAGGTTAGAAGTTGTGATTTATAATGCCTAAAAGAGCACGAACCACTCCCACCAACACTACAACCCCTCCCGTCGGTCCCCCGTTTGATGCTTCCAAATTTGTTGGGAATGAAGCTCAACATTTCTTTGAGCTATACGAAATCAAGTCATTCAACCCGGAGAGGGAATTTGATTTTAATGGCTTGTATTTAGATGAATTTGTTACCCAATACAAATGGGGAAAGTTGGGGAGTAAGCCCCTAAACTATGGAACCGGACTTTTAGTAAAAGAATTTTATGCTAATGTTTTTCAACTGGGGATACGGGAAAGTCATTTGTGCGGGGAGTGGAGGTAAAATATGATAGGGATGTGATTAATCAACATTACGGGTTAGCCTCCGACATTGAGGAGGATGGGTGTGAGTATACCAAAGAGATGGAGAGGATAGGAAAAAATGTTAAGGAAAATTTGCATTTGCTAGCTCCGACTTTCGGGGTAATTGACCCTAGGGATGTGAAGAAGGGTGTAATTGTAAAGGCTCGAAATATGGACAATTGGATGAAGTATATTCATAGATTTATTTGTGCGAGGATCCTCCCCTCCTCTCATTTTAATGAGGTGAATTGGAGATGTGCATTTCTGATGCACATGATAGTTCAAGGAAAAACAATTGACTTTGGGAAAATAATCAGTAATGAGATATGGAACACGGTAAAGGGTATGGCCAATACCAACTACAATTTTCCATTGTTGAACGCATCCCTGATAACAAAAAGGGGATTGAACGTCAGGTTAGTGAACAAGGACATTAGAACAGGTCCTAAGATTAACCTTTTTACCCTCACCACAAAATGTCAGAATGAAAAGAGGGGTGAGGGGTCATCTAAGGGACCTCAGGCTGAAGATGATGATGATGATAATGAGGAGGAAGAGGATGAATGGCGAGCAGACCCGGCCGAGGCTGCTTATTATCCGTCACAGCAGATTGGCTCCGTGGAGAGTCAGCTTAGCGATCTGAGGGGAGATTTTGGACATCTATCCGTCCGCGTGGATGCGGAGATTGAGGCAGCCCAGGATTGGAGGGCACAACATGATCATCAGCTGGAGGAGCAGACTCGGTTGCTCCAGAATATCCTAGGTCGGATGCCACCACCGCCGGGAGATGGGTCGGGCTATGGTGGACAGTATTGAAGATTACTGCTTTTTGTTGAATTTTAAAACTCTTTGTTAATTTCAGCTTTGGTTTGTGGTTTAATTTGATGAGGGGGATCCTCATAAACAATATTTTATCTTTGGTTTGTATTTTAATTCGTCATGCCTTTGTTGGCATGCAAACTTGGTTTTAAGTAAGGGTGCGTCCCAAAGACATGCAGGAATGTGCCATCAATAGAAATAACAGGACGACAATGAGAGAATGCTTCCACACAAGTGCCAAATGCCCAGAACACACGATCAAACATATCTAAAGCACCGGGAGGAGGAGGATCAGAATACTCCACAATGGTTCTAGGGTTCCACTTTTGGATGGCTGCTAACAAACGTGGCAGTCTTATGTAAGATTCTTCCCTGTCTCCATATGCCTCTGCAATAGCTTTTTGTTTGCCACACCATGCCTTTCTATATGAAACTTCCTTCCCATAGGCTTTTTTTATTTCCGCCTTCACTAGTACAATCTTCAACTCGGGATCAGCCTTAACCAGTTCCAAAACTTCCTGCCCTATGAACTAAGCATCCATGTTTCGATGAATTTGTCTAATTTCAGTTGCCAAGCAAGAATGAGGACCCTTGTATTTGGTAATTTCCCAATACCCGGCATTCTTCAAACTCACATTCACACGGAAAATCTTTCACCAAACACTCAATAGTCCACTTACGGAATTACCAATTCCGGATAACACTAGGAGCGATCGCCCCCATGCATAAGCGCGATCGCCTCCAGAAAATATTAATTTGCTCATTTAATCAGCTTTGAAAAAAAAAATGAATCCGGAATTGGTAACGCCAGAGTACAATAGGAGCGATCGCTCCATTCATAAGCGCGATCGCCCCCTATTTATGGAAATATAATTTTGGGAAATTCAGTTTTGAAAAAAAAAAATCAATTCCGGAATTGGTAATTCCGGAATGCATTAATCCGAAATTACCAATTCCGGATTCAAATGAAAAGTGTTAGTTTGGTACTTAAATTTTTAGTAATGTTATTTTGGTATATAAATTTTTAAAAAGCTATATTTAAAAAAAAAATCGCTTCGTACCTCATTCTTTATTAATTTAGTTGTCACTGTTGTGGAGCGGCTTGCATTGAAAGTGATTGAAGTGATCAGGGGCAGGGCAGACACAAGGTTGTTTAAAGGGGTGGAAGTGAAACCCCCTTAAATAAATTGTGTGTAGTTTAGTGGCTAAAATGTTTCCATTTTGATCGGGTGGTTGTAGGTTCAAATCCCATATAAAAAGCATTTTTTTTCATACAAAGCTTTATATTATATTTGTGCATCCCGTTACAAAATGTTCTGGATCTGCCACCGGAAGTGATATACTCCCTCCGTCCCATGTGAATGGGCACTAACTTTATGGGTGTGGGAATTAAGAAAAAGTAGGAGAGAGAAATAGGTGGAGGAGGTGTTTGTGAGTATGAAGAATTAAATAGGAGAGAGAATGAGTGTAAGGAATAGTTAGGAGAGAGAATGTTGTGAGTGTAAAAGTGAAGTAGGAGAGAGAATGAGTGGGTGAAATAGTGAATATTTGTTTCCATTTTGGGCAGTGTCCATTCACGTGAGACGTCCCAAAAAGGAAATAAGTGTCGATTCACGTGAGACGGAGGGAGTATATTCTTATTATTTCATTAATTCCTCATTTCCAAAATAAATGTCATACTTTTATTTTAGTTTCAAATTTACATATTGACAGTGACAACCAAATGAAATGAAATGCAGACAAATGACAAATATGAAAAAAAGGAGAAATTTAGGAAATCATAATGAAAAGCTTAAAAACATTGACTTGTCAAGTATGACACTTATTTCGAGATAAAGCGAGTATTATTTAGAAGACTTAAATGTTTTGTTAATGATATTATTGACGTTAGCGTCTTTGTGCTATGAGTATGAACTAGTTTTACACCCGAGCGATGCACGGATCATTACATGTTACTCTAAGACAGAAATTAAAGAAAAACAATAAAAAAGTGAAATAGATTTATGCATTATGGAAAACTTTCATAAACACTACATTATCAGTACATAGATCAGATTGAAAGTTTCTGGATATTCATTTTGAAGGTTTTCGGATATCCGAAACCTTCAAATGTATATCCAGAAATCATCAAATTAATATCCGAAACATTTTGAAAGTTTACGGATATCATTTTGAAGGTTTACGGATATCACTTTCATAAGCTTACGGATATCCTTTCCAAGGGTTACGGATATCCAGAACCTTTGAAGACGATATCCGAAGTAACCATGGGACAAGGTCATGGCCAATACAAAAAGTTTACGGATATCCTTTCAAAAGGTTCTGGATACCCGTAACCCGTTTCTCCATAACTTATGGAGAAACGCGTTTCTCCCTAGATTTTACGTAAGCTTTATTGGATGATCACAGGAACTTTTAACATATATTAAATTAATACCCTCGTTCGACTTTTATTTATGATCTGAATAATAACATTCAAGTCTAAGCTTTCTTTAATACGTATTTGATTATCACATACCTCTCTTTAATTTAGCTTAAAATGCGGGTCGCTCATTTATCTATGATCTTAATAATATCATTAAAGTCGGCTTTAGTCCTTTGTTTGTTCATGATAACCCTTCTCTTTAATAACTTATTAAGATAAAGCTCCTTTTTGGTTCAATAAAAAAATATATGCATGATAAAGCTCCATTTATGTATATTGTTAAGTTAAAATGATAGTTAAAGTGTTCATTAAATGTATTTATACTGCTACTGAAGTAATTTTAAAGAGGGGCTTGCTACTTGCACATGGCTACTTACCTCATTCTTTATTAATTTCGACATATCTAGTTGTCACGGTTGTGGAGAGGCATGCATTGAAAGTGATTGAAGTGATCAGGAGGAGAGCAGACACAATGTTGTTTAAAGGGGTGGGAGTGAAATCCCCTTAAATAAATTGTGTGTAGTTTAGTGGTTAAAATGTTCATTTTAATCGGGTGATTGTAGGTTCAAATCCCATATAAAAAGCATTTTTTTTCATACAAAGCTTTATATTATATTTGTGCATCCCGTTACAAAATGTTCTGGATCTGCCACCGGAAGTGATATACTCCCTCCGTCCCATGTGAATGGGCACTAACTTTATGGGTGTGGGAATTAAGAAAAAGTAGGAGAGAGAAATAGGTGGAGGAGGTGTTTGTGAGTATGAAGAATTAAATAGGAGAGAGAATGAGTGTAAGGAATAGTTAGGAGAGAGAATGTTGTGAGTGTAAAAGTGAAGTAGGAGAGAGAATGAGTGGGTGAAATAGTGAATATTTGTTTCCATTTTGGGCAGTGTCCATTCACGTGAGACATCCCAAAAAGGAAATAAGTGTCGATTCACGTGAGACGGAGGGAGTATATTCTTATTATTTCATTAATTCCTCATTTCCAAAATAAATGTCATACTTTTATTTTAGTTTCAAATTTACATATTGACAGTGACAACCAAATGAAATGAAATGCAGACAAATGACAAATATGAAAAAAAGGAGAAATTTAGTAAATCATAATGAAAAGCTTAAAAACATTGACTTGTCAAGTATGACACTTATTTCGAGATAAAGCGAGTATTATTTAGAAGACTTAAATGTTTTGTTAATGATATTATTGACGTTAGCGTGCTGTGCTATGAGTATGAACTAGTTTTACACCCGAGCGATGCACGGATCATTACATGTTACTCTAAGACGAAATTAAAGAAAAACAATAAAAAAGTGAAATAGATTTATGCATTATGGAAAACTTTCATAAACACTACATTATCGGTACATAGATCAGGATTGAAAGTTTACGGATATTCATTTTGAAGGTTTACGGATATCCGAACCTTCAAATGTATATCCGAGAAATCATCAAATTAATATCGAAACATTTTGAAAGTTTACGGATATCATTTGAAGGTTTACGGATATCACTTTCATAAGCTTACGGATATCCTTTCGAGGGTTACGGATATCGAGAACCTTTGAGGCGATATCCGAAGTAACCATGGGACAAGGTCATGGCCAATACAAAAAGTTTCGGATATCCTTTCAAAAGGTTCTGGATACCCGTAACCCGTTTCTCCATAACTTATGGAGAAACGCGTTTCTCCCTAGATTTTACGTAAGCTTTATTGGATGATCACAGGACCTTTTAACATATATTAAATTAATACCCTCGTTCGACTTTTATTTATGATCTTAATAATAACATTCAAGTCTAAGCTTTCTTTAATACGTATTTGATTATCACATACCTCTCTTTAATTTAGCTTAAAATCTGGTCGCTCATTTATCTATGATCTTAATAATATCATTAAAGTCGGCTTTAGTCCTTTGTTTGTTCATGATAACCCTTCTCTTTAATAACTTATTAAGATAAAGCTCCTTTTTGGTTCAATAAAAAAATATATGCATGATAAAGCTCCATTTATGTATATTGTTAAGTTAAAATGATAGTTAAAGTGTTCATTAAATGTATTTATACTGCTACTGAAGTAATTTTAAAGAGGGGCTTGCTACTTGCACATGGCTACTTACCTCATTCTTTATTAATTTCGACATATCTAGTTGTCACGGTTGTGGAGAGGCATGCATTGAAAGTGATTGAAGTGATCAGGAGGAGAGCAGACACAATGTTGTTTAAAGGGGTGGGAGTGAAATCCCCTTAAATAAATTGTGTGTAGTTTAGTGGTTAAAATGTTCATTTTAATCGGGTGATTGTAGGTTCAAATCCCATATAAAAAGCATTTTTTTTCATACAAAGCTTTATATTATATTTGTGCATCCCGTTACAAAATGTTCTGGATGCCACCAGGAAGTGATATACTCTCTCCGTTCCACGTGAATGGGCACTAACTTTATGGGTGTGAGAATTAAGAAAAAGTATGAGAGATAAATAAATGGAGGAGGTGTTTGTGAGTATGAAGAATATGAAGAATTAAATAGAAGAGAGAATGAGTGGGAGGAATAGTTAGGAGAGAGAATTTTGTGAGTGTAAAAGTGAAGTAGGAGAGAGAATGAGTGGGTGAAATAGTGAATATTTATTTTCATTTTGGGCAGTGTCCATTCACGTGAAACGTCCCAAAAAGGAAATAAGTGTCCATTCACGTGAGACGGAGGAGTATATTCTTATTATTTCATTAATTCCTCATTTCCAAAATAAATGTCATACTTTTATTTTAGTTTCAAATTTACATATTGACAGTGACAACCAAATGAAATGAAATGCAGACAAATGACAAATATGAAAAAAAGGAGAAATTTAGGAAATCATAATGAAAAGCTTAAAAACATTGACTTGTCAAGTATGACACTTATTTCGAGATAAAGCGAGTATTATTTAGAAGACTTAAATGTTTTGTTAATGATATTATTGACGTTAGCGTGCTGTGCTATGAGTATGAACTAGTTTTACACCCGAGCGATGCACGGATCATTACATGTTACTCTAAGACAGAAATTAAAGAAAAACAATAAAAAAGTGAAATAGATTTATGCATTATGGAAAACTTTCTTAAACACTACATTATCAGTACATAGATCAGATTGAAAGTTTCTGGATATTCATTTTGAAGGTTTCTGGATATCCAGAAACCTTCAAATGTATATCCAGAAATCATCAAATTAATATCCAGAAACATTTTGAAAGTTTACGGATATCATTTTGAAGGTTTACGGATATCACTTTCATAAGCTTACGGATATCCTTTCGAGGGTTACGGATATCGAACCTTTGAGACCGATATCCGAAGTAACCATGGGACAAGGTCATGGCCAATACAAAAAGTTTACGGATATCCTTTCAAAAGGTTACGGATACCCGTAACCCGTTTCTCCATAACTTATGGAGAAACGCGTTTCTCCCTAGATTTTACGTAAGCTTTATTGGATGATCACGGGACCTTTTAACATATATTAAATTAATACCCTCGTTCGACTTTTTATTTATGATCTTAATAATAACATTCAAGTCTAAGCTTTCTTTAATACGTATTTGATTATCACATACCTCTCTTTAATTTAGCTTAAAATACGGTCGCTCATTTATCTATGATCTTAATAATATCATTAAAGTCGGCTTTAGTCCTTTGTTTGTTCATGATAACCCTTCTCTTTAATAACTTATTAAGATAAAGCTCCTTTTTGGTTCAATAAAAAATATATGCATGATAAAGCTCCATTTATGTATATTGTTAAGTTAAAATGATAGTTAAAGTGTTCATTAAATGTATTTATACTGCTACTGAAGTAATTTTAAAGAGGGGCTTGCTACTTGCACATGGCTACTTACCTCCTTCTTTATTTATTTCGACATATCTAGTTGTCACGGTTGTGGAGAGGCATGCATTGAAAGTGATTGAAGTGATCAGGAGGAGAGCAGACACAATGTTGTTTAAAGGGGTGGGAGTGAAATCCCTTAAATAAATTGTGTGTAGTTTAGTGGTTAAAATGTTCATTTTAATCGGGTGATTGTAGGTTCAAATCCCATATAAAAAGCATTTTTTCATACAAAGCTTTATATTATATTTGTGCATCCCGTTACAAAATGTTACGGATGCGCCACCGGAAGTGATATACTCTCTCCGTCCCATGTGAATGGGCACTAACTTTATGGGTGTGAGAATTAAGAAAAAGTAGGAGAGAGAAATAGATGGAGGAGGTGTTTGTGAGTATAAAGAATTAAATAGGAGAGAGAATGAGTGTAAGGAATAGTTAGGAGAGAGAATGTTGTGAGTGTAAAAGTGAAGTAGGAGAGAGAATGAGTGGGTGAAATAGTGAATATTTGTTTCCATTTTGGGCAGTGTCCATTCACGTGAGACGTCCCCAAAAGGAAATAAGTGTCGATTCACGTGAGACGGAGGGAGTATATTCTTATTATTTCATTAATTCCTCATTTCCAAAATAAATGTCATACTTTTATTTTAGTTTCAAATTTACATATTGACAGTGACAACCAAATGAAATGAAATGCAGACAAATGACAAATATGAAAAAAAGGAGAAATTTAGGAAATCATAATGAAAAGCTTAAAAACATTGACTTGTCAAGTATGACACTTATTTCGAGATAAAGCGAGTATTATTTAGAAGACTTAAATGTTTTGTTAATGATATTATTGACGTTAGCGTGCTGTGCTATGAGTATGAACTAGTTTTACACCCGAGCGATGCACGGATCATTACATGTTACTCTAAGACAGAAATTAAAGAAAAACAATAAAAAAGTGAAATAGATTTATGCATTATGGAAAACTTTCATAAACACTACATTATCAGTACATAGATCAGATTGAAAGTTTCTGGATATTCATTTTGAAGGTTTCTGGATATCCAGAAACCTTCAAATGTATATCCAGAAATCATCAAATTAATATCAGAAACATTTTGAAAGTTTACGGATATCATTTTGAAGGTTTACGGATATCACTTTCATAAGCTTACGGATATCCTTTCGAGGGTTACGGATATCCGTAACCTGAGATCGATATCGAGTAACCATGGGACAAGGTCATGGCCAATACAAAAAGTTTCTGGATATCCTTTCAAAAGGTTCTGGATACCCGTAACCCGTTTCTCCATAACTTATGGAGAAACGCGTTTCTCCCTAGATTTTACGTAAGCTTTATTGGATGATCACAGGACCTTTTAACATATATTAAATTAATACCCTCGTTCGACTTTTATTTATGATCTTAATAATAACATTCAAGTCTAAGCTTTCTTTAATACGTATTTGATTATCACATACCTCTCTTTAATTTAGCTTAAAATCTGGTCGCTCATTTATCTATGATCTTAATAATATCATTAAAGTCGACTTTAGTCCTTTGTTTGTTCATGATAACCCTTCTCTTTAATAACTTATTAAGATAAAGCTCCTTTTTGGTTCAATAAAAAAATATATGCATGATAAAGCTCCATTTATGTATATTGTTAAGTTAAAATGATAGTTAAAGTGTTCATTAAATGTATTTATACGCATGCGAAGTAATTTTAAAGAGGGGCTTGCTACTTGCACATGGCTACTTACCTCATTCTTTATTTATTTCGACATATCTAGTTGTCACGGTTGTGGAGAGGCATGCATTGAAAGTGATTGAAGTGATCAGGAGGAGAGCAGACACAATGTTGTTTAAAGGGGTGGGAGTGAAATCCCTTAAATAAATTGTGTGTAGTTTAGTGGTTAAAATGTTCATTTTAATCGGGTGATTGTAGGTTCAAATCCCATATAAAAAGCATTTTTTCATACAAAGCTTTATATTATATTTGTGCATCCCGTTACAAAATGTTCTGGATCTGCCACCGGAAGTGATATACTCCCTCCGTCCCATGTGAATGGGCACTAACTTTATGGGTGTGGGAATTAAGAAAAAGTAGGAGAGAGAAATAGGTGGAGGAGGTGTTTGTGAGTATGAAGAATTAAATAGGAGAGAGAATGAGTGTAAGGAATAGTTAGGAGAGAGAATGTTGTGAGTGTAAAAGTGAAGTAGGAGAGAGAATGAGTGGGTGAAATAGTGAATATTTGTTTCCATTTTGGGCAGTGTCCATTCACGTGAGACGTCCCAAAAAGGAAATATGTGTCGATTCACGTGAGACGGAGGGAGTATATTCTTATTATTTCATTAATTCCTCATTTCCAAAATAAATGTCATACTTTTATTTTAGTTTCAAATTTACATATTGACAGTGACAACCAAATGAAATGAAATGCAGACAAATGACAAATATGAAAAAAAGGAGAAATTTAGGAAATCATAATGAAAAGCTTAAAAACATTGACTTGTCAAGTATGACACTTATTTCGAGATAAAGCGAGTATTATTTAGAAGACTTAAATGTTTTGTTAATGATATTATTGACGTTAGCGTGCTGTGCTATGAGTATGAACTAGTTTTACACCCGAGCGATGCACGGATCATTACATGTTACTCTAAGACAGAAATTAAAGTAATCAATAAAAAAGTGAAATAGATTTATGCATTATGGAAAACTTTCATAAACACTACATTATCAGTACATAGATCAGATTGAAAGTTTCTGGATATTCATTTTGAAGGTTTCTGGATATCCGAAACCTTCAAATGTATATCCGAAATCATCAAATTAATATCCGAAACATTTTGAAAGTTTACGGATATCATTTTGAAAGTTTCGGATATCACTTTCATAAGCTTACGGATATCCTTTCGAAGGGTTACGGATATCCAGAACCTTTGAAGCTGTTATCCGAGTAACCATGGGACAAGGTCATGGCCAATACAAAAAGTTTCTGGATATCCTTTCAAAAGGTTCTGGATACCCGTAACCCGTTTCTCCATAACTTATGGAGAAACGCGTTTCTCCCTAGATTTTACGTAAGCTTTATTGGATGATCACAGGACCTTTTAACATATATTAAATTAATACCCTCGTTCGACTTTTTATTTATGATCTTAATAATAACATTCAAGTCTAAGCTTTCTTTAATACGTATTTGATTATCACATACCTCTCTTTAATTTAGCTTAAAATCTGGTCGCTCATTTATCTATGATCTTAATAATATCATTAAAGTCGGCTTTAGTCCTTTGTTTGTTCATGATAACCCTTCTCTTTAATAACTTATTAAGATAAAGCTCCTTTTTGGTTCAATAAAAAAATATATGCATGATAAAGCTCCATTTATGTATATTGTTAAGTTAAAATGATAGTTAAAGTGTTCATTAAATGTATTTATACTGCTACTGAAGTAATTTTAAAGAGGGGCTTGCTACTTGCACATGGCTACTTACCTCATTCTTTATTAATTTCGACATATCTAGTTGTCACGGTTGTGGAGAGGCATGCATTGAAAGTGATTGAAGTGATCAGGAGGAGAGCAGACACAATGTTGTTTAAAGGGGTGGGAGTGAAATCCCCTTAATTAAATTGTGTGTAGTTTAGTGGTTAAAATGTTCATTTTAATCGGGTGATTGTAGGTTCAAATCCCATATAAAAAGCATTTTTTTTCATACAAAGCTTTATATTATATTTGTGCATCCCGTTACAAAATGTTCTGGATCTGCCACCGGAAGTGATATACTCCCTCCGTCCCATGTGAATGGGCACTAACTTTATGGGTGTGGGAATTAAGAAAAAGTAGGAGAGAGAAATAGGTGGAGGAGGTGTTTGTGAGTATGAAGAATTAAATAGGAGAGAGAATGAGTGTAAGGAATAGTTAGGAGAGAGAATGTTGTGAGTGTAAAAGTGAAGTAGGAGAGAGAATGAGTGGGTGAAATAGTGAATATTTGTTTCCATTTTGGGCAGTGTCCATTCACGTGAGACGTCCCAAAAAGGAAATAAGTGTCGATTCACGTGAGACGGAGGGAGTATATTCTTATTATTTCATTAATTCCTCATTTCCAAAATAAATGTCATACTTTTATTTTAGTTTCAAATTTACATATTGACAGTGACAACCAAATGAAATGAAATGCAGACAAATGACAAATATGAAAAAAAGGAGAAATTTAGGAAATCATAATGAAAAGCTTAAAAACATTGACTTGTCAAGTATGACACTTATTTCGAGATAAAGCGAGTATTATTTAGAAGACTTAGATGTTTTGTTAATGATATTATTGACGTTAGCGTGCTGTGCTATGAGTATGAACTAGTTTTACACCCGAGCGATGCACGGATCATTACATGTTACTCTAAGACGAAATTAAAGAAAAACAATAAAAAAGTGAAATAGATTTATGCATTATGGAAAACTTTCATAAACACTACATTATCGGTACATAGATCGATTGAAAGTTTACGGATATTCATTTTGAAGGTTTTCGGATATCCGAAACCTTCAAATGTATATCGAAATCATCAAATTAATATCCGTAAACATTTTGAAAGTTTCGGATATCATTTTGAAGGTTTACGGATATCACTTTCATAAGCTTACGGATATCCTTTCCAAGGGTTACGGATATCCGAACCTTTGAGATCTGATATCCGAGTAACCATGGGACAAGGTCATGGCCAATACAAAAAGTTTACGGATATCCTTTCAAAAGGTTCTGGATACCCGTAACCCGTTTCTCCATAACTTATGGAGAAACGCGTTTCTCCCTAGATTTTACGTAAGCTTTATTGGATGATCACAGGACCTTTTAACATATATTAAATTAATACCCTCGTTCGACTTTTATTTATGATCTTAATAATAACATTCAAGTCTAAGCTTTCTTTAATACGTATTTGATTATCACATACCTCTCTTTAATTTAGCTTAAAATCTGGTCGCTCATTTATCTATGATCTTAATAATATCATTAAAGTCGGCTTTAGTCCTTTGTTTGTTCATGATAACCCTTCTCTTTAATAACTTATTAAGATAAAGCTCCTTTTTGGTTCAATAAAAAAATATATGCATGATAAAGCTCTATTTATGTATATTGTTAAGTTAAAATGATAGTTAAAGTGTTCATTAAATGTATTTATACTCATCTTGAAGTAATTTTAAAGAGGGGCTTGCTACTTGCACATGGCTACTTACCTCATTCTTTATTTATTTCGACATATCTAGTTGTCACGGTTGTGGAGAGGCATGCATTGAAAGTGATTGAAGTGATCAGGAGGAGAGCAGACACAATGTTGTTTAAAGGGGTGGGAGTGAAATCCCCTTAAATAAATTGTGTGTAGTTTAGTGGTTAAAATGTTCATTTTAATCGGGTGATTGTAGGTTCAAATCCCATATAAAAAGCATTTTTTTTCATACAAAGCTTTATATTATATTTGTGCATCCCGTTACAAAATGTTACGGATTCGCCACCGGAAGTGATATACTCCCTCCGTCCCATGTGAATGGGCACTAACTTTATGGGTGTGGGAATTAAGAAAAAGTAGGAGAGAGAAATAGGTGGAGGAGGTGTTTGTGAGTATGAAGAATTAAATAGGAGAGAGAATGAGTGTAAGGAATAGTTAGGAGAGAGAATGTTGCGAGTGTAAAAGTGAAGTAGGAGAGAGAATGAGTGGGTGAAATAGTGAATATTTGTTTCCATTTTGGGCAGTGTCCATTCACGTGAGACGTCCCAAAAAGGAAATAAGTGTCGATTCACGTGAGACGGAGGGAGTATATTCTTATTATTTCATTAATTCCTCATTTCCAAAATAAATGTCATACTTTTATTTTAGTTTCAAATTTACATATTGACAGTGACAACCAAATGAAATGAAATGCAGACAAATGACAAATATGAAAAAAAGGAGAAATTTAGGAAATCATAATGAAAAGCTTAAAAACATTGACTTGTCAAGTATGACACTTATTTCGAGAGAAAGCGGGTATTATTTAGAAGACTTAAATGTTTTGTTAATGATATTATTGACGTTAGCGTGCTGTGCTATGAGTATGAACTAGTTTTACACCCGAGCGATGCACGGATCATTACATGTTACTCTAAGACAGAAATTAAAGAAAAACAATAAAAAAGTGAAATAGATTTATGCATTATGGAAAACTTTCATAAACACTACATTATCAGTACATAGATCAGATTGAAAGTTTCTGGATATTCATTTTGAAGGTTTCTGGATATCCAGAAACCTTCAAATGTATATCCAGAAATCATCAAATTAA
Source organism: Adenophora triphylla var. japonica (assembly GCA_022495995.1). Classification (NCBI taxonomy): domain Eukaryota; kingdom Viridiplantae; phylum Streptophyta; class Magnoliopsida; order Asterales; family Campanulaceae; genus Adenophora; species Adenophora triphylla. The sequence goes on along the minus strand of JAFEMH010003616.1, from coordinate 211,483 downwards.
TATCCAGAAACATTTTGAAAGTTTCTGGATATCATTTTGAAGGTTTCTGGATATCACTTTCATAAGCTTCTGGATATCCTTTCCAAGGGTTCTGGATATCCAGAACCTTTGAGACTGATATCCAGAAGTAACCATGGGACAAGGTCATGGCCAATACAAAAAGTTTCTGGATATCCTTTCAAAAGGTTCTGGATACCCGTAACCCGTTTCTCCATAACTTATGGAGAAACGCGTTTCTCCCTAGATTTTACGTAAGCTTTATTGGATGATCACAGGACCTTTTAACATATATTAAATTAATACCCTCGTTCGACTTTTTATTTATGATCTTAATAATAACATTCAAGTCTAAGCTTTCTTTAATACGTATTTGATTATCACATACCTCTCTTTAATTTAGCTTAAAATCTGTCGCTCATTTATCTATGATCTTAATAATATCATTAAAGTCGGCTTTAGTCCTTTGTTTGTTCATGATAACCCTTCTCTTTAATAACTTATTAAGATAAAGCTCCTTTTTGGTTCAATAAAAAAATATATGCATGATAAAGCTCCATTTATGTATATTGTTAAGTTAAAATGATAGTTAAAGTGTTCATTAAATGTATTTATACTGCTACTGAAGTAATTTTAAAGAGGGGCTTGCTACTTGCACATGGCTACTTACCTCATTCTTTATTAATTTCGACATATCTAGTTGTCACGGTTGTGGAGAGGCATGCATTGAAAGTGATTAAAGTGATCAGGAGGAGAGCAGACACAATGTTGTTTAAAGGGGTGGGAGTGAAATCCCCTTAAATAAATTGTGTGTAGTTTAGTGGTTAAAATGTTCATTTTAATCGGGTGATTGTAGGTTCAAATCCCATATAAAAAGCATTTTTTTTCATACAAAGCTTTATATTATATTTGTGCATCCCGTTACAAAATGTTCTGGATCTGCCACCGGAAGTGATATACTCCCTCCGTCCCATGTGAATGGGCACTAACTTTATGGGTGTGGGAATTAAGAAAAAGTAGGAGAGAGAAATAGGTGGAGGAGGTGTTTGTGAGTATGAAGAATTAAATAGGAGAGAGAATGAGTGTAAGGAATAGTTAGGAGAGAGAATGTTGTGAGTGTAAAAGTGAAGTAGGAGAGAGAATGAGTGGGTGAAATAGTGAATATTTGTTTCCATTTTGGGCGTGTCCATTCACGTGAGACGTCCCAAAAGGAAATAAGTGTCGATTCACGTGAGACGGAGGGAGTATATTCTTATTATTTCATTAATTCCTCATTTCCAAAATAAATGTCATACTTTTATTTTAGTTTCAAATTTACATATTGACAGTGACAACCAAATGAAATGAAATGCAGACAAATGACAAATATGAAAAAAAGGAGAAATTTAGGAAATCATAATGAAAAGCTTAAAAACATTGACTTGTCAAGTATGACACTTATTTCGAGATAAAGCGAGTATTATTTAGAAGACTTAAATGTTTTGTTAATGATATTATTGACGTTAGCGTGCTGTGCTATGAGTATGAACTAGTTTTACACCCGAGCGATGCACGGATCATTACATGTTACTCTAAGACAGTAAATTAAAGAAAAACAATAAAAAAGTGAAATAGATTTATGCATTATGGAAAACTTTCATAAACACTACATTATCAGTACATAGATCAGATTGAAAGTTTCTGGATATTCATTTTGAAGGTTTCTGGATATCCAGAAACCTTCAAATGTATATCGAGAAATCATCAAATTAATATCCAGTAAACATTTTGAAAGTTTCGGATATCATTTTGAAGGTTTACGGATATCACTTTCATAAGCTTCGGATATCCTTTCGAAGGGTTACGGATATCCGAGAACCTTTGAGACGATATCCTAAGTAACCATGGGACAAGGTCATGGCCAATACAAAAGTTTACGGATATCCTTTCAAAAGGTTACGGATACCCGTAACCCGTTTCTCCATAACTTATGGAGAAACGCGTTTCTCCCTAGATTTTACGTAAGCTTTATTGGATGATCACAGGACCTTTTAACATATATTAAATTAATACCCTCGTTCGACTTTTTATTTATGATCTTAATAATAACATTCAAGTCTAAGCTTTCTTTAATACGTATTTGATTATCACATACCTCTCTTTAATTTAGCTTAAAATCGGTCGCTCATTTATCTATGATCTTAATAATATCATTAAAGTCGGCTTTAGTCCTTTGTTTGTTCATGATAACCCTTCTCTTTAATAACTTATTAAGATAAAGCTCCTTTTGGTTCAATAAAAAAATATATGCATGATAAAGCTCCATTTATGTATATTGTTAAGTTAAAATGATAGTTAAAGTGTTCATTAAATGTATTTATACTGCTACTGAAGTAATTTTAAAGAGGGGCTTGCTACTTGCACATGGCTACTTACCTCATTCTTTATTAATTTCGACATATCTAGTTGTCACGGTTGTGGAGAGGCATGCATTGAAAGTGATTGAAGTGATCAGGAGGAGAGCAGACACAATGTTGTTTAAAGGGGTGGGAGTGAAATCCCCTTAAATAAATTGTGTGTAGTTTAGTGGTTAAAATGTTCATTTTAATCGGGTGATTGTAGGTTCAAATCCCATATAAAAAGCATTTTTTTTCATACAAAGCTTTATATTATATTTGTGCATCCCGTTACAAAATGTTCTGGATCTGCCACCGGAAGTGATATACTCCCTCCGTCCCATGTGAATGGGCACTAACTTTATGGGTGTGGGAATTAAGAAAAAGTAGGAGAGAGAAATAGGTGGAGGAGGTGTTTGTGAGTATGAAGAATTAAATAGGAGAGAGAATGAGTGTAAGGAATAGTTAGGAGAGAGAATGTTGTGAGTGTAAAAGTGAAGTAGGAGAGAGAATGAGTGGGTGAAATAGTGAATATTTGTTTCCATTTTGGGCAAGTGTCCATTCACGTGAGACGTCCCAAAAGGAAATATGTGTCGATTCACGTGAGACGGAGGGAGTATATTCTTATTATTTCATTAATTCCTCATTTCCAAAATAAATGTCATACTTTTATTTTAGTTTCAAATTTACATATTGACAAAGTGACAACCAAATGAAATGAAATGCAGACAAATGACAAATATGAAAAAAAGGAGAAATTTAGGAAATCATAATGAAAAGCTTAAAAACATTGACTTGTCAAGTATGACACTTATTTCGAGATAAAGCGAGTATTATTTAGAAGACTTAAATGTTTTGTTAATGATATTATTGACGTTAGCGTGCTGTGCTATGAGTATGAACTAGTTTTACACCCGAGCGATGCACGGATCATTACATGTTACTCTAAGACAGAAATTAAAGAAAAACAATAAAAAAGTGAAATAGATTTATGCATTATGGAAAACTTTCATAAACACTACATTATCAGTACATAGATCAGATTGAAAGTTTCTGGATATTCATTTTGAAGGTTTCTGGATATCCAGAAACCTTCAAATGTATATCCAGAAATCATCAAATTAATATCCAGAAACATTTTGAAAGTTTCTGGATATCATTTTGAAGGTTTCTGGATATCACTTTCATAAGCTTCTGGATATCCTTTCCAAGGGTTCTGGATATCCAGAACCTTTGAGACTGATATCCAGAAGTAACCATGGGACAAGGTCATGGCCAATACAAAAAGTTTCTGGATATCCTTTCAAAAGGTTCTGGATACCCGTAACCCGTTTCTCCATAACTTATGGAGAAACGCGTTTCTCCCTAGATTTTACGTAAGCTTTATTGGATGATCACAGGACCTTTTAACATATATTAAATTAATACCCTCGTTCGACTTTTATTTATGATCTTAATAATAACATTCAAGTCTAAGCTTTCTTTAATACGTATTTGATTATCACATACCTCTCTTTAATTTAGCTTAAAATCTGGTCGCTCATTTATCTATGATCTTAATAATATCATTAAAGTCGGCTTTAGTCCTTTGTTTGTTCATGATAACCCTTCTCTTTAATAACTTATTAAGATAAAGCTCCTTTTTGGTTCAATAAAAAAATATATGCATGATAAAGCTCCATTTATGTATATTGTTAAGTTAAAATGATAGTTAAAGTGTTCATTAAATGTATTTATACTGCTACTGAAGTAATTTTAAAGAGGGGCTTGCTACTTGCACATGGCTACTTACCTCATTATTTATTAATTTCGACATATCTAGTTGTCACGGTTGTGGAGAGGCATGCATTGAAAGTGATTAAAGTGATCAGGAGGAGAGCAGACACAATGTTGTTTAAAGGGGTGGGAGTGAAATCCCCTTAAATAAATTGTGTGTAGTTTAGTGGTTAAAATGTTCATTTTAATCGGGTGATTGTAGGTTCAAATCCCATATAAAAAGCATTTTTTTTCATACAAAGCTTTATATTATATTTGTGCATCCCGTTACAAAATGTTCTGGATCTGCCACCGGAAGTGATATACTCCCTCCGTCCCATGTGAATGGGCACTAACTTTATGGGTGTGGGAATTAAGAAAAAGTAGGAGAGAGAAATAGGTGGAGGAGGTGTTTGTGAGTATGAAGAATTAAATAGGAGAGAGAATGAGTGTAAGGAATAGTTAGGAGAGAGAATGTTGTGAGTGTAAAAGTGAAGTAGGAGAGAGAATGAGTGGGTGAAATAGTGAATATTTGTTTCCATTTTGGGCAGTGTCCATTCACGTGAGACGTCCCAAAAAGGAAATAAGTGTCGATTCACGTGAGACGGAGGGAGTATATTCTTATTATTTCATTAATTCCTCATTTCCAAAATAAATGTCATACTTTTATTTTAGTTTCAAATTTACATATTGACAGTGACAACCAAATGAAATGAAATGCAGACAAATGACAAATATGAAAAAAAGGAGAAATTTAGGAAATCATAATGAAAAGCTTAAAAACATTGACTTGTCAAGTATGACACTTATTTCGAGATAAAGCGAGTATTATTTAGAAGACTTAAATGTTTTGTTAATGATATTATTGACGTTAGCGTGCTGTGCTATGAGTATGAACTAGTTTTACACCCGAGCGATGCACGGATCATTACATGTTACTCTAAGACAGAAATTAAAGAAAAACAATAAAAAAGTGAAATAGATTTATGCATTATGGAAAACTTTCATAAACACTACATTATCAGTACATAGATCAGATTGAAAGTTTCTGGATATTCATTTTGAAGGTTTCTGGATATCCAGAAACCTTCAAATGTATATCCAGAAATCATCAAATTAATATCCAGAAACATTTTGAAAGTTTCTGGATATCATTTTGAAGGTTTCTGGATATCACTTTCATAAGCTTCGGATATCCTTTCCAAGGGTTCTGGATATCCAGAACCTTTGAGACTGATATCCAGAAGTAACCATGGGACAAGGTCATAGCCAATACAAAAAGTTTCTGGATATCCTTTCAAAAGGTTCTGGATACCCGTAACCCGTTTCTCCATAACTTATGGAGAAACGCGTTTCTCCCTAGATTTTACGTAAACTTTATTGGATGATCACAGGACCTTTTAACATATATTAAAGTAATACCCTCGTTCGACTTTTATTTATGATCTTAATAATAACATTCAAGTCTAAGCTTTCTTTAATACGTATTTGATTATCACATACCTCTCTTTAATTTAGCTTAAAATCTGGTCGCTCATTTATCTATGATCTTAATAATATCATTAAAGTCGGCTTTAGTCCTTTGTTTGTTCATGATAACCCTTCTCTTTAATAACTTATTAAGATAAAGCTCCTTTTTGGTTCAATAAAAAAATATATGCATGATAAAGCTCCATTTATGTATATTGTTAAGTTAAAATGATAGTTAAAGTGTTCATTAAATGTATTTATACTGCTACTGAAGTAATTTTAAAGAGGGGCTTGCTACTTGCACATGGCTACTTACCTCATTCTTTATTAATTTCGACATATCTAGTTGTCACGGTTGTGGAGAGGCATGCATTGAAAGTGATTGAAGTGATCAGGAGGAGAGCAGACACAATGTTGTTTAAAGGGGTGGGAGTGAAATCCCCTTAAATAAATTGTGTGTAGTTTAGTGGTTAAAATGTTCATTTTAATCGGGTGATTGTAGGTTCAAATCCCATATAAAAAGCATTTTTTTTCATGCAAAGTTTTATATTGTATTTGTGCATCCCGTTACAAAATATTCTCAATTTGCCACCGGAAGTGATATATATTCTTATTATTTCATTACTTTCTCATTTCAGGAATAAATGTCATACTTTTATTTTAGTTTCAAATTTACATATTGACAGTGACAACCGAATGAAATGAAACACAGACAAATGACAAATATGAAAAAAGGAGAAATTTAGGAATCATAATGAAAAACTTAAAAGCATTTACTTGTCAAGTGCGACACTTATTCCGAGATAAAGCGGGTATTATTTAGAAGACATAAATGTTTTTTTAATGGTATTATTGACGTTAGCGTGCTCTGAATTCCTAAAAAGGTATTGATAAAAGTTTTATGGATTTTATAGATTGATGGGTTAAGTGAGAACTTACGGGGTTGTAAGATTTACTAGTCGTGTCACGTCTTTAACACGTGCTTCGGCTTTGGCCTTTGGGGCGCGGTAGGAACAAATGACATTGGAATAGTAAATCATGAGAGAGTACCTTGAGTCTTGAAAAATAAAAGAGAAATAGAAAAAAAAAATTAATCATGGTCTATAAATAGCAAGGTACTCACACATTGCCATTCATATTGAATTGGTTCAAGACACAAGTGAGAAATGGGTTTAACAGGAAAGAAGAGTGTAGAAATCGAAATCAAGTCATGTGGAGATGCCTTCCATGAGCTCTTCGGACGTAAGCCACATGAAACTTCCAACCATGCCCCTGACCTTGTCCAGGGCTGCGACTTGCACGAAGGTGAATGGGGAGCTGATGGATCTGTCGTCGCTTGGAGTTATTTCCATGGTAGCCATGACCTTTCCTCCCTAATTTTAATAATGGGACGGAGGAAGTGTGTTGTATTTATTCTAACTATAATTATTCTCATTTTTTTTCATTGTACAGATGGGAAAAACCAAGTTGCCAAACATATTGTACACGTAAACGAGGAGGAAAAGTGGATTACATGGAATCTGATCGGTGGGGATCTCAAGGAGTTCTACAAGTCCTTCCTTTTCACCGCTAAGGTCGACAAAAAGGGAGAATATAGCGTGGTTACATGGATACTCGAATACGAGAAGCTCCACGAGGATGTTCCTGATCCAGATTCATTACTGGACTTCTTCACGAAGCTCACAAAAGGAGTCGAGGAGAGCCATCTTAAAATTAAATAAGTAATGAAGTATTTGGCACAATAAAAAGAAAGCCTAGCTTTCTTTAATGGGTATTGCAATTTTTAAAATTTTGTTGTTGCTGCTGCTTGCTGTTTATTAAGTGTTTAAATCCCCTAGTATCATATCATCATATGTATGGGAACCCTATGCAAAGAATTTATGTACTAAATGTTGTTTATTGGCTTAATATATTTTCAATAAATACTTATCTTCTTATATAACAATTGTGTTTTATTAATTTCTAACATGTAGTTTAATTTATTTATTTTTTAATTTTAATTTTTATTATTTTTTTTTTTTTTGTGGATTTCCAGGATTTCGTAAAGCAAAACTGAATTATGGTTATGGATATTTGTTTCATGAATAGCTTACAACTTCAAAAGCTTTAACTTAGAACAATAATTAGAAAAACCAAATACACTCCACATTACTTATTGTAGGAGAGGGGAAAATTAAAAAATTTGTCACTATATTTTATTTTCCCTTCAGTTTCTTCTTTCATCCAATAAAACGTTAGAAACTTAACAAAATTATTAGAATCCTAATTAAAAGATTAAAAGCTTAACATAACCTTAAGAAACACTACAAGAAAAACAGGTTTTAGCGACGGAAAAATCCGTCGCTAAAAGTCAAAAATCCGTCGCTAAAACGCTTTACCGACGGATTATCGACGGATTTATTCCGTCGCTAAAAACCTCGTCGCTATTGTTTAACGACGGAATTTCACGTCCCTCGGTAATTTAACGACGGACTTATCCCTCGCTAAATGATTCCAAACCGTCGCTAATAATATGGATGGGACGACGAATTTATGATATTTTGCGACGGAATAATCCGTCGTTTTTGCTTAAAATCCGTCGCTAAAATTTATTACATATTTTCACAATTTTATTAATTTTTTTTTTAATTTATTTTTTTCAATATTTTTTATTTTTGATATACCAAATTAACGACGGATATTTCCGTCGCTAATTTGATATTTTTTATAAAAAAATAATATATATATATATATATATATATATATATATATATATATATAATTTTAGTAGCATTATTATATTTAGACTAAAGCTAAATGTTTCTTTTTTTAAGCAATAAAATTTTACAATTTCTTTTACCAAATAAAAAATACAAATATTATTATAAAATAAAAAATACAAATATTTTTTTACCAAAAAAAAAAAAGAATAAGATAAAACTCATTTACAATTTCTTTTACCAACATTGGAATGGAAGGTTGAAGGGTTTATAGATTGAGTCTTTAGTAAAACATTTTTACAAAGTGGTTATACATATACGGATAGACCAAACCAAATTTGTATCAACTCTTGCTTAAGATAATAATAAAGTTAAAAACAAACTAATGCCAAGACTACCTTCAGTTCATGACTGTTGGAAAAAAGTGTGTTTTGAAGGAAATAATGTGTTATTTTCTTAATTTGTTATTTGTTAAAATGACAAATTGATTGTTGGATTGTGTTCTACTCCATGAGTACATTGAAATCATATATTCATTTGTTCAAAATGGTTGAGAAATGAATGAGATATGAAGGCTCAAAGTTAATGGGTTGGAATGGGTAAAATGTGGTTATCCCACATTGGAAAAAGATGAAAAAGTGGCTAAGTTTAAATACTCCTACACTTTGGTAGGGAGTAAGATTGTGGTACATAGAGGCTCTCTCTCGCGCACAGGTGCGCAGGGGGGGGGGGTGCAAATCATGGACCGAAATAGGCTTCGGACTACCGAACTCATGTGCATGCGCGTCCTGCGGACACGAATGTAGCTCCGAAATAGCCTGTCCGCGCGAGCCCACTTTTTACATTTTTTTCCAAAAAAAAAAAAAAACTTGACCCAATTTTTCTGGAGGTGAGGCGGGCGCCTGGACCTGCCTGAGGCGGGCGCCTCGACTCCAGAAGGTGCAGGCCATTGGCAAGACTCCGAGGCGGGCGCCTGAAGCTGTCCGAGGCGGCCGCATGGAAGTCAGTAGAGGAGCTGGCCATAGAACCTCTTTGAGGCGGGCGCCTCGCGTTCCCCGAGGCGGGCGCCTGGGCTCCAGTGGCTGTACGGGAAAAATGATTTTACCATGTTTTGTAACAGCTCAAAAGGCTGTTAATGAATGTGTAATTTCAACAGCCATATAACTGATCAAAGGGAGTTTATGAGCCAAATAATTATGCAATTATGTTAAAATAATTGTATTAATTAAGAAAATTAAAACATGGTTTAATTTTTACATTATCTACTTGGATTATATAATGGCAAGAACACAACAAGAGAGAAAGACACACAGATTTTTCCAGAATTCCTCTCCTCTTCCTCTTGTTGCATATTGAACAAATATTTTCCTTGGCCTCCTTGCATTGCATTTGTGGTGATAAAGCTCAAGCATCGACTTGATTCGCCGGAGGTATTCTTGTGCAACCACCGTCCGGTTACTCCGTTTCATCACAGGAGGCAAGCGTTCCGTAACAACTCAAGCACAACGTGGTGAGGGGGCGTAATTTGTCTTAAGGAGAGTGTGATTTCACACGACTCGGATTCCTCGACAAATCTTTTTCCTTATCTTTTCTTTTGTGTAATTTTGTTTTATTTAGTTTTCTACAATTTTCTATTATTGTGTAATAGTTAATCCTACAATCTTAAGACAAATTATTGTCTCTTCGTTGGAAGGAAAACTATTTAAAACAGTGAACTAAACTTGTTTGTTTTGTCTCAGATGGCTACTCAATCAAACGTGGAAACCAATGCTGGGAACAACTCCGAGAATCCTCGTGTGGAGGAAGCGCTTCGTGTGGAAACCAACTCTCAAAGGGTGGTTGTCCAAACTGTTTCGAACCATCATGGTGAGAAACCGGAAAAGTTTGTTGGCCAAGACTTTAAAAGATGGCAAAAAAAGATGCTTTTCTATTTGACTACCTTGAACTTGGCGAGATTTCTTAAGGAAGATCCGCCACAGTTGGGTGAGAATGAGACGGATGGGCAAGCCATCTCGGCTCTTGATGCTTGGAAGCATTCCGAGTTTCTTTGCCGAAATTACATCCTTAATGGATTGTCGGATACGCTATACAATGTGTATAGTGTTAAGAAAACTGCAAAGGAACTTTGGGAGTCCTTGGAATATAAATATAAGATAGATGACGCGGGCACAAAGAAATTCATTGTGGGCCGTTTTCTTGATTATAAAATGGTGGACTCAAAAACTGTTAAAAGTCAAGTGGAAGAGTTACAAATAATCATTCATGAAATTCATGCCGAAGGGATGGTAATTAGTGAAAGCTTTCAAGTGGCGGCAATCATTGAAAAGTTGCCTCCCGCTTGGAAAGATTTCAAGAATTATCTTAAACACAAACGAAAGGAAATGAATGTTGAAGCGCTTGCTATTCGTCTTCGGATTGAGGAAGAGAATAGGATTGCGGAGAAGAAGTTGAATAATCTTCTTGTGGCGAAAGCCAATGTTGTGGAGCATGTTGATAGCTCTAAGGCCAATGGCAAGGCCAATGGAAAATCCAAAGGCAAGTTTGGTCCCAAAAAGGGTGGTTCTAGTTTGAAGCCAAAGGGAGGAATCTCCAAGAAGAAGTTCGGTGGAACTTGTTACAATTGTGGCATTGTGGGCCACAAGTCTTCCGAGTGTAGGAAGCCAAAGAAACAAGCAAACATGGTGGATGTCATCTCGAATGAAGTTTCCGATATGCACTTGGCGGCGGTAATTTCTGAGGTGAATTTGGTGGGTTCAAACCCAAATCAGTGGTGGATTGACACCGGTGCTACTAGGCATGTTTGCTCAAACAAGGAAATGTTTAGTAGTTTTGAAGCCCTTGAAAATGGTGAGAAATTGTTCATGGGAAATTACGCCACGTCCGATGTGAAAGGTCAAGGAAAGGTGGTGCTGAAGTTGACTTCCGGGAAAGAGTTGACTCTCAACAATGTGCTCTATGTGCCCGAAATCCGGAAAAATCTGGTGTCCGGATCGCTTTTGATTAAGCATGGCTTTCGTGTTGTGTTTGAATCCGATATGGTTACTTTGTCTAAAAGTGGAATGTTTGTAGGCAAAGGTTATGTTTGTGATGGTATGTTTAAGCTTAGTGCTATGGTTGTTAAAAGCAATGTAATGGCTAACAAGCCTAAGATGAATGAGATGAATAAGAATAATTCTTCCGTTTACTTGCTTGAGTCTTCCAATTTGTGGCATGGTAGACTAGGACATGTTAACTATGATACTATACGTAGATTAATTAACATGAATTGCATACCAAAATGTAAAATAGACTACAAACATAAATGTGAAACTTGTGTAGAGGCAAAGTTTACAAAACCTCCGTTCCATTCGGTTGTAAGAAATAATGAACCACTTGAGTTGGTTCATACGGATTTATGTGACTTCAAGTCAACACAAACACGAGGGGCAATAAGTACTTTATGACTTTTGTTGATGATAGCACAAAATATTGTTATGTGTATCTTCTCAAAAGTAAAGATGAGGCTATAGAGAAGTTTGTTCTCTATAAAAATGAAGTTGAAAATCAACTCAACCGGAAAATAAAGGTCATAAGAAGTGATCGTGGTGGTGAGTATGAATTTCCTTTTGAAGGTATTTGTGCTCAACATGGGATAAAACATGTTACAACACCACCATACACCCCACAATCCAATGGAGTTGCCGAGCGGAAAAATCAGACTCTAAAGGACATGATGAATGCCATGTTAATAAGTTCGGGGTTACCGGATAACATGTGGGGAGAGGCCGTCTTGTCGGCAAATTATGTGTTAAATAAAATGCCCCGAAAGAAAGTAAATAAGAGCCCCTATGAATTGTGGCATGGAAGAGTGCCATCATACCAATACATGCGAGTGTGGGGGTGTCTTGCAAAGGTTTCAATACCACCTCCCAAAAAGGTGAAAATTGGACCAAAAACTATTGATTGCATATTTATTGGGTATGCTCACAATAGTAGTGCTTATAGATTTCTTGTGCATGAATCGAAGATTCAAGATATACACAAGAATACTATAATGGAGTCAAGAAATGCTTCTTTCTTTGAGAATGTGTTTCCGTGCAAAAGAGATGAAGCAATTTCATCTAAACGGAGACATGCTTCAATAGAAGAAGAAGAAGTCGAAGGAACAAATCATCATGATGAAAATGATGAAGCGGAGGTAGAACCTCGACGGAGCAAACGAGGTAGGGTAGAAAAATCTTTTGGCCCAGATTTTCTAACCTATATGCTTGAAAGTGAACCACAAAGTTATAAAGAGGCCGTGAGCTCTTCCGAAGGACCTTTGTGGAAAGAGGCCATTAAAAGTGAGATTGATTCCGTTTTACAAAATCACACTTGGGAATTAGTGGATCTTCCTCCGGGAAGTAAACCACTAGGATATAGGTGGATTTTTAAAAGGAAAATGAAGACGGATGGAACAATTGACAAGTATAAGGCAAGACTTGTAATTAAAGGTTACAAGCAAAAGGAAGGCCTTGATTACTTTGATACATATTCTCCTTACGAGAATAACATCCATAAGAATTGTACTTGCAATAGCCGCATTGCGGAATCTTGAAGTACATCAAATGGATGTTAAAACAGCCTTTCTAAATGGGGATTTAGAAGAGGAAATTTACATGGAGCAGGAAGGATTTTCTGCGCCGGGGCAAGAAAATAAAGTGTGCAAGTTAGTAAAGTCATTGTATGGCTTGAAACAAGCACCAAAACAATGGCATCAAAAGTTTGATCAAGCCATGATGGAAAGTGGATTTAAAATAAATGAATGTGACAAATGTATCTATGTTAGAGACACGGGAAATGGCTACGTCATTTTGTGTCTTTATGTAGATGACATGCTTATCATAGGAAGTTGTGATAAAATGATAAAGTCCACTAAAGATATGTTGAACTCAAAGTTTGACATGAAAGATATGGGGTTAGCCGGCGTAATCCTTGGCGTGAAAATTTCAAGAATGTCAAATGGACTTGCTTTAAGCCAGTCACATTATGTGGATAAAATTCTTGAGAAATTCAGCAAGGATGACTTAGCTATTGCTAGAACCCCAATAGACATGAGTCAACATCTATCAAAGAATAGAGGTGACACAGTTTCTCAAGTTGAATACTCGAGAATCATTGGAAGTCTAATGTACTTGATGAGTTGTACTAGACCAGATATTGCTTACACGGTTAGCAAATTGAGTCGGTATACAAGTAATCCCGGAGCGGAACATTGGAATGGTATAGTGAGAGTACTAAGGTACTTAAGATATACTCGCGATTATGCTTTACACTATACTAGACATCCAGCGGTAATTGAAGGGTATAGCGATGCTAATTGGATATCCGATATAAAAGACTCAAGGTCTACGAGCGGATTTGTATTCACATTAGCGGAGCGGCCTATATCATGGAAATCTTCTAAACAAACAGTTATAGCTAGATCCACGATGGAATGCGAGTTTATAGCGTTAGATAAATGTGGTGAAGAAGCCGAGTGGCTACGCCAATTTATAGAAGATATTCCAAGATGGACGAAGCCCGTGCCATCAATATGTATACATTGTGATAGCCAATCAGCGATTGGAAGGGCACACAATCATATGTATAATGGTAAGTCGAGACACATTCGTCGAAGACATAATACCATTAGACAACTACTCTCAACTGGCACAATATCCATTGACTATGTTAAGTCAAAGGAAAATTTAGCGGATCCGTTAACCAAAGGGTTAAATAGAGAGTTAGTTGAAAGCTCGACGAGGGGAATGGGACTAAAGCCTCTGAAAAGTTAAACACAGCGAAAACCCAATCTAGATGATTCGGAGATCCCAAGAACTAGATTCAATGGGACAACCTAAGCTGTTAAAAGACTTGTAGCGTCACTGTGGGGGAATCTACCCCAAGTCCATTCCTATTAGTGACATCCCGAAAGGACAAGGATAAGCCTATGGCTTTTAATGATTCTTACGCGTCGAAAATTCGAGCGGGGTAATACGGGTTACCTTTAAGAAATCACCTATGTGAGAGAGAAGTGGGGCCGCTTCGAGGAGAATTGTGTGAGGCTCAATTCTTAGACCCTCTCGCAGAACTGTGCGTATGTTCAGGGCCATGATTGAACATAGCTATGAGAATTGAAGTATGTTAGGACGATACTTGTGTCAAGCATATGATCGGCTACACAAAAAGCATAACGATTCAAGGACATCGCGTCTATCGATTTGCGAGTAGAGTAAATATGCTTGTACGAGCGAAGATTCAATGGGCATTCCCACATCTTCGTATGCAAGTTTTCGTCTGCCGGGCTTTATCACCAATTCCGCATTATTCCTTCATGTGGGGGATTGTTGGAAAAAAGTGTGTTTTGAAGGAAATAATGTGTTATTTTCTTAATTTGTTATTTGTTAAAATGACAAATTGATTGTTGGATTGTGTTCTACTCCATGAGTACATTGAAATCATATATTCATTTGTTCAAAATGGTTGAGAAATGAATGAGATATGAAGGCTCAAAGTTAATGGGTTGGAATGGGTAAAATGTGGTTATCCCACATTGGAAAAAGATGAAAAAGTGGCTAAGTTTAAATACTCTTACACTTTGGTAGGGAGTAAGATTGTGGTACATAGAGGCTCTCTCTCGCGCACAGGTGCGCAGGGGGGGGTGCAAATCATGGACCGAAATAGGCTTCGGACTACCGAACTCATGTGCATGCGCGTCCTGCGGACACGAATGTAGCTCCGAAATAGCCTGTCCGCGCGAGCCCACTTTTTACATTTTTTTCCAAAAAAAAAAAAAAACTTGACCCAATTTTTCTGGAGGTGAGGCGGGCGCCTCGACTCCAGAAGGTGCAGGCCATTGGCAAGACTCCGAGGCGGGCGCCTGAAGCTGTCCAAGCTGTATACACCATGATTTTACCATGTTTTGTAACAGCTCAAAAGGCTGTTAATGAATGTGTAATTTCAACAGCCATATAACTGATCAAAGGGAGTTTATGAGCCAAATAATTATGCAATTATGTTAAAATAATTGTATTAATTAAGAAAATTAAAACATGGTTTAATTTTCTGTTATCTACTTGGATTATATAATGGCAAGAACACAACAAGAGAGAAAGACACACAGATTTTTCCAGAATTTCTCTCCTCTTCCTCTTGTTGCATATTGAACAAATATTTTCCTTGGCCTCCTTGCGTTGCATTTGTGGTGATAAAGCTCAAGCATCGACTTCAGTTCGCCGGAGGTATTCTTGTGCAACCACCGTCCGGTTACTCCGTTTCATCCTAGGAGGCAAGCGTTCCGTAACAACTCAAGCACAACGTGGTGAGGGGGCGTAATTTGTCTTAAGGAGAGTGTGATTTCACACGACTCGGATTCCTCGACAAATCTTTTTCCTTATCTTTTCTTTTGTGTAATTTTGTTTTATTTAGTTTTCTACAATTTTCTATTATTGTGTAATAGTTATTCCAACAATGACTTCGTGCATACAAAGCCACTCGATTCCCTTCCAATCCCCTCATTCCAATTCCACAAACTGAAAGATCTCGATTCGACCGCCGCTCTTCTTTGACTGCTTTCCTAAACTCCTCACTATTCCCACTTGAATCCTTCACATCATCAGCAAATCGAACTTTCTACTTCTGTTTCCTTCCTGAACACAAACAAGGACGCAGCCTCGGAGTGGTTGGAATCTTGATTATTCTTTCCGGCAATTTGGGTGTCCCGGAAGAGGGAGATCAAGATTACGGTGCCGGAGATGACCATGGTTGTTGCCCTCGCCAGATCTGAGGGAGGGAGATGTAGAGGGAGACGAAAAGGGAGAGAAGATGAAGGGTTTCGCCGGAAGTGAGGGAGGGGTTCGCCGGCGGCAGTGATGGGAGAGATGGAGTAGAGAGAGAAATTTAGAGAGAGAAAGTGTGTGTCTGTATGTGTGTGTGTGTGTGTGAGAGTGTGTGTGTGAGACGAATGGGAAGAGAAAGTGAGTGTGTGAGAGGGTTTATATATATATATATATATATATAATGGTGAATTAGGACCATTGGATTTGAGTGTGAGATTAATGGTGTAGATTGATTTATTGATAATCCATGTGAATATTAAAGGGCCAATCAAATGAAAGTGTGTTTTAATTTTTATGGGATGAATTTGGACCATAGGATGTGATGCATTTAATGGTGAAGATGTTGCTTGGATAATGATCCATGTGAATATTTGTATTTCTTCATGATTATAATAATTAATAAAAATAATTAATAATAATAATAATAATTTAAACTATAAAATAATATTGTGCCTAATATCAATAATAATAATATTTATTATCAATAATATTTATTAATGAATTATTAATTATATAATTGACTAAAATAATTAATAATGATTTAAACTATAAAATAATATTATGCCTAATATCAATAATAATAATATTTATTATCTAAATTATTTACATGCTTTTATTTGATTTACCCAAAATTTTAGTTAAAGTAGTATGTCTAAAATCAATTTTTTTAAATAATTTTCTTAAAATAATTTTTTTGAAAAAAAACTTTCTTACTAAAAAAAGTCTAAAACATTTATCTCTATTCAAAAAAAATTAAAAAAAATACTCATAGTGAATGATATTGTTTGTCCCTCATTTATTTAGTTAATTTCTAACATACTTTATATAAATTTTTTAAAAAACTTCATTACCAAAAAAAAAGTCTAAAATATTTATCTCAGTTCAAAAATAAATTTAAAAATAATAATTATACTTTTAAAATATTAATAATTCTTATTAATAAACCCTCATACCCTAAACCTCATATATCCTAAACCCTAAACCTCGTATACCCTCATACCCTATACCCTATAGGGTATAGGGTATAGGGTATACCCAATACCTTATAGGGTATACACATAAGGATATAGGGTATAGGGTATATATATATCTATAGGGTATAGGGTATAGGGTATACCACATAGAGTATAGGGTATAGGGTATACCACTATGCCTATAGATATCTACTATAGAATTACATAGGGTATACCACATAGACCTATAGGGTATATCACATCTACTATAGGGTATGCCAGAAACCACATACCACATATCTATAGGGTATACCACATATCTATGGGGTATACCATACATATGGTATACCTATAATACCCTATAGGGTATATGGTATAGGATATGCCACTATAGGGTATACCACTATATATATACTATAGGATATACTATACCTTTAGGTATGTACCATATACCACCTATACTATGTAGGGTATACCCTATACCCTATACCCTCACAGGGTATACCACATACCCTATACCTATAAGGTATACCACATACCACTATAGCCTATACCACATAGGTTATACCCACATACCCTATAGGGTATACCCTATACCACATAGGTTATACACTATACCCTATACCACCTTATAGGGTATACCATATGGAGTATAGGGTATACCTATACCACATACTCTATACAAGGTATAGGGTATACCCTATATCCTATAGGTATACCTTATACCTTATATCTATAGGGTATACCTTATACTACTATAGGGTATACCTATACCACTACATATGGTATAGGGTATACCTATACACACATAGAGTATGTGGGTATACCTATTACCACATAGGGTATAGGGTATAGGTATGCCTGCTATACTTACCTATAGGGTATACCTATAGACTGTTATAGGGTATACCACTATAGACCCATAGGATATACCTTATACCCTATAGGGTACCACATAGACCTATAGCTATATCATAGACCCTATAGGGTATACCTTATACCCTATACCACTATATCCTATAGGGGTATCTGCTATAATACTACATAGGGTATAGGGTATATCCTATCTGCATGCCACTATGGGGTATCTGCCTATCCGTAGTATACCCTGTTGGGTATAGGGTATACCTATAGGGTATGGGTATACCAATGCTAGGGTATACACCTATACCCTATACTACATACGATAGGGTATGCCCTATACCACATAGCCTATATCCTATAGGGTTATACCCTATACCCTAGTACCTTATACCATGCCTATACGGTCTATAAATTGTATACCTATACTATGGGTGTATATCCTACACCGCTATATCCTATACCCTATTTTTACCCTATATGTGGTATTATAGGAAGTATATTATAGGGTATAGTGGTATACACATATAGAAGAATGAGTGGAGTTAATACCCTATACGGTATAGGGTATACCTATATCTATAGGGTATACCTTATACATGGAATGAGTGGGTATAGGAATATAAAATAATACCCTTTATTTCCATTTGGTATAGGGTATTCCCATACATAGGGTATAGGTATACCATAGTTTGCATTCACTTATGGGACGGAGGTATACCACATACCTATATGGTATACCCTATAATACCTATACCATATACCATATAGGGTATCCACATACCTATACCTATGGGGTATAGGGTGTAAGGTATAAGTATATACATAGGTATAGGGTATACCTACTAGTATATCTATACCTATACCTATAAGATTATAAAGGTATAGTATAGGTATACCCTTTATAGGATATAGGGTTTATAGGGTATTCCTATAGGGTATAGGTATACCACTATGGGGTAAAGGGTATACTTATAGGGTATAGGGTATAGGATATACCTACGTGGTATAGGGTATAAGTGCATCCTATACCCTATAGGATATACCCTACATAGGATATAGGGTATACTACATACCACATACCCGATGGGTATAGGGTATAAGGTATATAGGTATACCCTATAGGGTATAGGGTACCCTATGATATAAATTACCACTATAGAATATAGGGTATAAGGTATAGGGTATACCCTATAGGGTATATGGTATACTCTATAGGGTATACCCTATAGGATATAGGGTATACCCTATAGTGTATAGGGTATAGGGTATACCCTATTGGGTATATACCCTATAGGATATAGGGTATATGGTATAGGGTATAGGGTATACCCTATACCCTATAGGGTATAGGGTTTACCCTATACCCAAAATATAAATAAATATTTTGAACATTTTTTAGTATTGAAGTTTTATACACCATGTATACTCAATATACAATATACCATTCATATACCCTATACACTATATTCCAAATAAAATATGAATTCAAATAATTTTATACTTTAAAAAATTAATATTTTATATTCACTCTTGAAAAGATATATATTCATTTTAAAAATATAAATTACAATTAAATAATATAATTAACTTATTAACATTTTAAGAATGTCACATATTTTTATCATATTTAGCCTTACTTCATTTATATTTGAGGTAAACTTAACAATTAGGTATTAATAAACATGCATTAGACTGTATATAAAAAAAAAAATAAAAATCCGTCGCTAATCCCTCACTAATCCGTCGCTAAATGAAAATGAAATAATTTTTTTTTATTTTTCGATTCTATAGCGACGACAAACATCCGTCGGTAAATTTTTTTTACAATCCGTCGTTAATCCGTCACTAAATGAAAATGAAATAATATTTTTTTATTTTGTTAATTCTATAGCGACGAAATACATCTGTCGGTAAAAAAAATTTGCAATCCGTCGCTAATCCGTCGGTAAACCGTTGGTAAAAAAGGCTTAATTTTTTGGCGCCACTTTTACAACAAAATAGTGAGGGAATATTGTCCGTCGTTAAATCCGTCGTTAAATCCGTCGGTAAAATTGTCGTTTTCAGCTTTATTTTTTTATTTTTTATCCCTCACTATTCCCTTGCTAATCCGTCGCTATTAGCGGCGGAATTGTGTCCGTCGCTAAAATCTATCACTAAATGACAGTTTTCTTATAGTGAAATACTCTCTCCATCTCGAAAATTTAATCCCTCTATTTTTATTTTTATTGTTAGTTTGACACTACAAGAAAAAGGAGTATTTGTGAAGGCCATAAACCGTCATAAAAGTATTTGGGACGGCCATGGGACGGTTTTGGCTCCCTCCCAAATACAAGGGTGCCAAATACATTTGTGACAACCCAAAAAGTATTTGACACGGAAATGGTGATGGTTGAGCAAGTCTGTCTTATTTACGGGTATTTGTGACGGTTTTTAGTGTCCCATCCCAAATACGTATTTAGGACGGTTTTGTTTGTCCTTCCAAACACATTAGGCACGGTTTTATTTGCCCTTCCAAATACATTAGGCACGATTTTTTCTGCCCTTCCAAATACATTTGTCATGCTTTTGTACGCCATCCCAAATACATTTGGCACGGTTTGATTGCCTCTCGAAATACATTTGACACGACTACGCTTGCCCTTCCAAAATCTATTTGGGACGGTTTTGTTCCTCCCAAATACCATTGACACAATTTTGTTTTTGCCTTCCCAAATACATTTGACAAGCTCTGAATATTTGGTATTGTTTTTATATTGGATCCAACTCACCATTCATATTTTTGCAATTTACACAAACACATACAAGTATACAACACAAAATACTATATTGTAATCAATCTAGGCATCACCATATACACAATTATTAAAACAAAAACACTTGCATTTAACTATATTAAAAATACTCATACGAAGTCATGTCTAGTATAGTCATCTTCCCGTAAGACCACACGAACTTAGTATGTCCGGCCTTTTCTTGGCCTGTCCGGTGACCACTACGGCTTGACCACTGCGTCAACCTAGGTAACTACTTTCTTGGCGATCAGTATTTTTGGCTTCACCTTATTGATCATGATTTTCCTTCCCTTGATTCTATCAATTTTTGTTGAGCAGATTAAGATGGATTTGGATAGAAAAATGACAAGAGGAAGAAAACGAAACAAATAACATAATCTAGATAATACCATTGTTGATGGTTCAACTCAGTCTTAGCGTTAGCCTAGTCTACAAAAAAAAAACAAGTTTGAGGCCCAAGATCTGCTTAATCGTCCAATAACATAGTGGCCGCGAATATCAACAATCTATACTATGCGGAATTTCATGGCCTGCAGCATAGACACGTTGTTTCCAGAAAACTCTTAAGACATATTTATCGAATAAGAAGTTATGCAGTGTCTGGTCAAGCCACTTCAGTATATGGTACGCTTAAGTCGCACACCTACTAAATTAAACCGGGACTCGGCCACAAGAATGTAGCAAGGTAAGTCTAGGGTCGAACTACTGAAGAACGTTATTGAATACGAACTAATCACACACAAATGGGGGGGTTTACTTGTTGATGAATTAATTTCCTAAGACGGGAATTAAAATCTAAGTTGTAAACAATAATGTAAAAAGCACTTTGGATAAATAAAACTATCCCCGTCTATCAATCAATATCATAGGTAGAATTCTTTCTTTCTTGCCCCTAATTACTTGATCACGAGATTGGAAAATCTCTATCTCTTCTTTGTTATTGATTACTAGCGGCGACACGCTCAACTAATAATCCTAATCAATAATTAAACATAGCTGACAAGGTCAAGATTCAAAAAATATTAATTGATGAAAGCTTTAAGAGATGAAGATCAAGAAATTATTCTATTACTATTTCAAATAGAAATAAAGCCAATTTTTCCCTAATCACAAATCAAGATGACACATACGAGATTTATGAAGGTGCAACAATGAAAACCCTAATCCGACACGGTAGAAGAGAATTCTAGCAAAAATTCAATAAAATGGATTAAAAAATTGATCAAGTTTCAAAACCCTAGAATTAGATTTAGAATAAGGCACAAGTAAAATTGCAATTAGAAAAACAAAATAAGAAAGAATCAAACCTCAATTGATATCAAAACGGATCAAGAATTACAATCCAAAGCTATGCAAGTTTAAGCTTCCATGGAAGTAATATTCTTCAAAAGTTTCTAGAGAGAAAAACCTAAAAATAAAATAACATTCAACCCTAATAAAATTTTCAAAAGAATTATTTATACTCCTCCCATCAATCAATAATCCTAATACCATAAGGAAAAAGAAAAAGAAAAAAGAAAATAAAATAAAAACTTTTTAAATAAAGTCAAGTCAACTTAGCCGCCCACTTGGACTTCCGTGCGGATAATTATGTGTCTTACTCTTATTGTCCCTTTTACACTTTGGTCCCTGAATTTTTGATTTTCGATCGATCCTTGAACTTTCTAGATTTGCAATTTGGTCACTGGACTTTTCATATTTTTGCAGAACAATCCTCCACTTCATAATCTTGGCTTTTTGGGCTTGACTTTGGCTCCTCGAGAGTATTACATTCGGATATGAAATAAAAGACCTTAAATACCCTCGGATTACAATAACTCTTACTAATACCTTGCTTTAACATATTATCCCAAATTACATCAAATCTAAACTAAATACATCAAAATAAGGATAAAATGTCTAGAAAAATAGTAAAATAACATATAATGAAATCCACCACATCAAATTCATCCACGCATAGACCATTACTCGTCCCTGAGTAATATCCTAACCGCACTCTAAATCGATGGTCTAAACAGATAGCATGGGAAGAAAATGACCCATAATCTCCTCTAATCCATCAATCCAAATCAGTCAAACACAGTATGGAATATAAATGCTTCCGTCTCCTTATAACTTCCCAAAAATATATGAGAACACGGCCCTAGCTTGATACCAACTCCAACATGTAAATGATCATCCGAACTAAGGCCCACACATAAAAGCAAATGGGGGAACTAAAATGTCCTAATTTTCCCCCACGTTTTTCTCGCACTACTACTGCCCTCGTATAACAGTCTTGTCAAGGAATGTTAATCCTTCACAACACTACCTCGTGAAAGCACTAACTCCCCTTATAACTTCAACAGTGAACGAGGGTTTCTATCCTAGGCCCCACTATCCGAACTCCTACTCCAACAATTGTCCTACCGATACTCCAAAACCTCCCTTATGTCTCCACTATGGTGATATAAACAATTTTTAAAAAATTTTCACTTCCTCGCCTTTTGCCTAAGTGCCATTTCGGGTTTTCACTTAGCCTCTCATTTTATATATTTTTTCTTTTTTTTTTTTTTTTTTTTTTTTTTCAAAACAATGAAAACAACTATACACAAACAAAATGTAGGTACCCCACCCCCTCACTAAACAATGCATAGTCTCATATGCATCATCACAAAACAAATAATAAAGGGATAGGGATACCTTCCGGGACTACTGAGGCGGTGAAAATCAATCTGGCCCCCATGATGGTCCTTGGCTAGAGCTGCTCCCAGGTTGTTGTTGATTATGGGTAAATAATGACCCATTTTCTAGTGCTTTGAAATTACAGGGCTAAAATGAAATTAGGCAGAAAATGGGAGAGTTAAGCTTGGTTTTAAAGTTCAGGGATCAAAGTGGAAAACTGTGAAAAGAAGGGACCAAAATGGAGATCTGGTAAAAGAGGGACCAAAGTGTTCTAAAGGTTTCCTCCAGCCAAGAGAGTTTCCAAACCCTTGTTCTACTTCTAAAAATCTTGGAAAAACAGATTTGAAGTGGGTGTCAATTCTGATTTCAAACTATTGCTGAGGAAAGTGTTTTGAGCTAGTTCATCCGAGTATTTCTCTCTTTTCATTGATAATTCTTGGTAATTATTATGGTTCTTTTCCAATAATTGTTCATGGCTTGGTTAATGATGTATTACTGAGTAATGAAGGTGTTATGTGAGGTTCAACACTTAGCTTTTATGTTTAAGTTGGATACAACTTCAGCTAGGGTTTGGAACTTGGGAACAACACTAGGTTGGTGTTGATTTACATGGCCAAGGGTGGTGTTATGAATTGGAAATTGTTATACACATGTTATATATGTGTTATAAGACTTAAAGGGAGTATATTAGAGTCCTAAACCAAGTATATCCCTGTTGTAAAGTGGCCTTGCGATTGCTTTGAAGTAATGCTTTGGAACCGAAGTTGTTGTTCTGCTGATGTTCTTGCTTTGTGAATCTGCGAGGCAGGAACCGTGGGTGAGGGGCACGACTCGTTCCCATGAGTACGAGTCGTGACTAAGCAGAGGGAGTCGTGGTCACCAGTCATGGCCTTGGAATCAGTCGTGTAGGGGAGTTGCACGACTCGTGCTATCATGCACGACTCGTGCTCAAAACTGCCTTGAGTGAGCACCTTTGCAAGCTTTTAAACCTAGGTTAATGAGTATAGATTTAATAAATCTTTAACTATACTTGTAGTACAAGTTTAGTACAACATTTTAGAACTTGTATTTGGCCAAAAAGAGATTGGCAATAGCTTTAAATATTGACCCAAAGTTGCTTGAAAGGCATGTTTGAAGCTGAACCGGTTACACTGCAGCCTTGGTCCATGTTTGAGGCATTGAAAACCTAGGCTAAACAACTCGGATTGGAACACTTTCTAATCCTGTATTTAGTACAACTTTAGTACTACATAATGGAGTTTGAATTGGGACAAAAAGATATTGACAAGGTCCTTAAATAATGTCTCAAAAATGCTTGAGAGGCGATTATGAAACTTGAACCAAATAATATAAAACTTGGTTTTTTGAACTTGAACCCTAAAGGGAAGTTGTTCAATGTTGTATTGTGATGGCGTAGGGCTACTTATATGTTATTGTACCCCTACGTGATGACCTATGTAGGGTTATTTACTCTATAGTGCCTAAAAATGAGTAGGGCATTATTTCCTTGGTTTGAACAATATGGATAACACCCTGTTTTTGGTTTCTATGGTATGGAATGAAATGGTAAGACTTATGTGATATATTTTGTGACATAAGTGCTTACTTGTTCATAGTTAATTGTGTACAAAGTGTTCAAATACTTGTTGCACTGTTCCTTTGGTTGAACATGAGTACTTAATACCATGTCATTTCATTGTTGTTATTCAATGGTGTTGAAACATATGTACACTGTTGTGATTGATTTATCATGAGTTATAGTTCCATGTTATGTATATTGATATCCCATAGGGTGGACTTATGTTCAAGTATCTATTATGTGCTTGACTATGATGGTATCGGTGATCATTGTGGGGGTATATGGGATCCTAACACTTATGAGAAGATATTTCATATGTTGTTTAGATTGCCTTATACTGTGACCTCTCCCCGTCTCGTGGCCACGGTCGGGGGTGTGCGGCTCTGTGTATATGTGCGATCGAGTACGATAGCTGATAACTTATATGGATCTCTGTTCAGGGTCTTATAAGACGTGAATAAGCACTAGCATTTCACGAGAGCGGAGTATCCCTCCCACCATTGTACTACATATGATTCAGATGGAAAGTTAAGGGAAAGGTAACGAAATGTGTTTACTGTTTCCCAATGTGTTATTGGCAACCTGATTGTGTGTTGTATTGTATATGACTTATTGGTCAGAAGGAAAAGGTAACGTAATGTGTTTACTGTTTTCCAATGTGAGCAACTTTGTTTATGTGTTGCATATTTTATGGCATATTGTTGCATACATAATAACTTGCTGAGATTTTATCTCACCCCTTCTCCCTTTATTGTTTTAGATCCCGCTGAGACAGGTGGACCGGACCAGTGAGGCCGGGGGAAGAGTTTGGACTCCTTTTGGGTTGTCAGGGTATGAGTTCTTTTGGGAGTTGGGGCTGTATTGGGTTGTTATTCTTTTGGGGAATGTATTGTATATAAAGTTTTACAATATGTTTCAGTTGTATCGTGTTATAAGTAACTTAAACTTGGTTTGTGTTTGGTTGGCTTGTGTATAGCCTTATCTGTTGTATAGTTTGTTAAAACAGGTTGAGTTTGGTTTGAAACAGGTTATATATCACCTCCGTGTAGAGAGGTTATTTTGAATTTTTTTTAAAAATGTGTTGTTTACTTTTCAAGTTAAAGTAAAGAAAAGTTTTTTTTGAAATAATATATTTTGGGACCCTCCATCCTGGGACACGGTTTATAGGTCCGGGAGATGGGAGGCGCCCACAGTTTTGATTATTGATTTGTAATCAAAATCAAGAGATTTGTGTTTCTCAAGCCCTAAAATCCGTGTGTCTTGGCTGGGAGAAAAGGGCATATTTATACTTTATAAATATCCCTAACAATTAGGAAAAAAAAAACCCTAATCCGAGCTAAAACAGGATTTTGTGAGAGAAGGGCATGAGTCATGCTCTTGGGTACGACTCGTGATCATGAGTCGTTCCAGCAAGCCACGAGTCGTATATGCACAATCCAAGTCGTGGCACGAGTCATGACCAAAAACCACTCGTCTTCGATTGAGGCCACGAGTCGTGCTCTGGTCACGAGTCGTGACAATGTCCAATTTCCAGAGTTCAGCGATTGTCCAATTGGTTATTTGTGTATGACCCTTTAGAAATTATATTTTATGTTGGTAGTTAGTTGAAACATCAACCTCACAAGACATAAGTGGTTTTTAGCAAGCCATTATGTCCACCCAATTAAATATAATATTAAAGCTTGATTTCTTGATAGATCAATGTCACAATCCCTTTGTCACACGATGTCATATTGAACATAAGTCATGGTCCATGTCAACTTACATTGTTCAATGCTTTCTCGATTTCGAATATGTTGATAATCCAAGTGCATTTGATCATTATCAAATCTCTTGAGTGTGGCCACACATTTCATCAACATAATTCATCGAGGGGCCCAAGCAGACATCTCCCATAACGAGGGACGAATCCCATCTTGACTTATCATTCTGCCCTACAAGAATCCAATCGTGCCAACATAGCCTTTATTTCTATCCTATTAAAGATAGTGTTAGACTACATCAAACACAATGTTTATCATGTGGAAGACGATAAAAATTTCAGGTATTAAGGATTCCAATGACACGACTATCATGAGATTTAATCATGGCATATATGGCCAGAGACCATGTCATAAATCTCATAGATGGGTCGGTCCAGTACTTTGTTCTCTAGCAAGTACCCATAAGTGTAATGTGCATCCCCATGCATATAATCATCTCTATGAATATCCATTACCAACTTATACTAGTTATTCACAATAACTAGGGACACATAATATTATAACAAAACATGTAAAGCATATAACTATACGCCTAGGGCATAACACCAACAACACGAACTATGAGATTGACCGAACGGAAATAACAAGAATCAATAATTCAAGCCAAAGCTTTTCTGTAATCATAAATAATCAAGTCTAAGTTTTCATAACCCTAAAACGAGTATAAATACTCTGACACAAACCCTAAAACGACTTTAAAAGTAAAAGACCAAAATACCCTAACTTAATTGTTCAAACATCAGCAAAATAAAAACAAGATTTTATCTTTCCGCCGAAAGCACGACTCGTGCTAGAGGTCACGAGTCATTCCCTTCTTAACCCACTCATGGTATGAGTCGTACTCATTGTTTCACTCCTGCTGATAAGTGTCACGAGTCGTGCTGGAGGTCACGAGTCGTGCCCTGTGAACTGCTTCTTGCTGTGCTGTGCTGAACTATCGTCTTGTTGAACTGCATCACCATCTTTCCTCAGGTTTTCTTTCAAAAATTGATTCACCAATACACGATGCGAGGCTTCTTCTCCACAGTAGGAGGTTGCCAAGCAACAAGTATATATATTCACGCTCTTTCACCAATTGATTTGATGTAGTTACACATTTTAGACTTCCAAAAAGAATAATTGGTGTCATCCAAGAATGGAGGCATGTTTTGATGATTTTGACATTCCATTATAACTACACTTTCTGGATCAACACTCGGTAATATGTTGAGAGTTGGCTCTGATACAAATTGAAAGTTTAGTGTATCTAGAAAGTCAGTTTCAACAGAACAGACTATGGATATGAGTAAAGATGTGAGTTACAACTGTTCAGACATCCACCAATAAGCAGCGGAATAAAATAAAGAACACAAATAATTAAATGTTTAATGGTTTTGTCCCATCAAACAATTGCTTTAAGCCTAAAAATGTTTTCACTATTAAAGATCTGTTTTACAAAAGAAAACAAGAATAAGTGAAACAAAAAGATTAAAATACTAAAGTAATTTCTAACCAACTTCTATACCAAGAACAATCTCACTTTCCCAATGAGAGCCTATTCTAAACAGAAGAAGAACAAAGAATTTGAATGAAATCTAGATGTGAGTTCAGATGTAAGTTACAACTACACTCACAAGCTAAAAGATGTCTTGAATTAGTGAAGAACAAAAGGTTTTTCTCTTACAAATAATTCTCAATCCGTGTCTTCTCAATGTGCTGATCTTATTGTATTTATATGCACCTTTGAGAAGTCATTCAATCAGTCAAACTCCTCATTATTTGATGCAATCCAATTCCTACAAGGAAACACAGATTGACACTCACAAGGAAAGAGGTTTGTTAGTAATATTAGTCTTATTCTAAATATAACACAATATTTTTACATAAATAAAAGATATTTAAATATTTAATAATGTCCTTTTCCAAATAGAATTCTAAATCTTTGATAAGAAATTAATAAAATCTACTCACCAAACTTACTAAGTGTTTTCAAATTAGGGAAGTCAATATTAACTAAAATCTTAATCTTTCAATCTCCAAGATTTCATAATCAAGATTGATACAATCCTACTTAACTTTGACTAGGAAAATCTTTTTAGTTGAACAATCAATCTACAAGAAAGACGTAAATCTTTTAAGTTTGAAAAATATATTTTGACAAAATCATAGAGTACTAATCGTACTCTTTTAATCTCTCCCTAATTTATTGCTTTCTGATCTAAATAGTATATACAAATAATAAAAAATATGAATAATAAAAGTTATAACCTACCCGATATTTAAATCTTTAAAAGAAAGTGAAAATTCTAAATTATCTAAAATACTCACACGATTTCAAGAGTTCAAATCATTCAAGGATTCTAACTATTTCAAAAAGCAATTAGTGTATGTGATTGCCTTAATTTAATGTGTATAAGCCTTTCACATTTGAGTAATGTTGTCATTAGATGAATGTACATACAATTATTTTCAACAAAAATGAATATAAATAGAAACTTTGTATTGATGCAATTTAAGATTTTAATACACTCATTATGATAACGATAAATGTGATAATTTCAAATTTAATGTAGCTAGACTCTTCAACTACCTCATCTCTTCTCTAGTATACTCCTTCACACAATGTCTATAATTAGGGTTGATATACGAACCGAGCAGCTTGAGCTCGACTCGAAAAAACTCGAGCTTATGGGCTGTTATGCGAAGCGAGCAGCTCGAGCTCGACTCGAAAAAACTCGACTCGAATGAGCTCGAGTTGAAGCTCGAGCTCGAACAAGATTTTAACTCGGGAAATTTTCGAGTCGAACATGCTCGACTTGTGAGCTCGACAAAGCTCATTTCGAACTCGACTCGACTCGATAAACTCGATAAAAGCTCAAATTTTTCATTGTTTGTGATCAGCTCGAACTCGAACTCGACCCGTGAAGCTCACCAATAACTTGATTTTTTATTTTATACATTGATTTCATAAACACATACTCCCTCCGTCCCACCCGAATTTGGACAAATTTCCTTTTTGGGCGTCCCATCCGAATTTGGACGGCCCAAAATGGAAACCTTAAATCACTATTCTCTCCACTCATTCTCTCTCCTACATTATTTTAATACTCACAACACCATTATAATTTACTATTCCCTCCACTCATTCTCTCTCCTATTTTTAAATTACACTCACAACATTTACCTTTTCCTTAATCTCCGTGTAAAGTAACTTTGTCCAAATTCGGGTGGGACGGAGGGAGTATCTATATATATATTTTTTTTATTTTTTTTTTGGATAAAGAAAAATGTTTTGGACTTTTTTTAGTTGGGAAGTTTTTTCAAAAAGTTATATAAAAAAGTTAGAAAAAAACTAAACAAATTAAATTATATTAAAGAAAAGAAGGACGGACAATACCCTTTAGTTTTTATACTATTTTTTATTTTATTTTTGGATAAAGAAAACCTCTTAAGACATTTTTTTGTAGGAAACTTTTTTTTAAAAAAGTTATATAAAAAAAGTTAGAAAAACTCGAACTCGATTGAGCTCGAACTCGAAATAAACTCGTTAAGCTCGAAAATTTGTTTCCAAAAAAAGCTCAAACTCGAACTCGAATTGTTTAAGCTCGAAATCGAGATCGACTCGAGAAGCTCGCGAGTAGCTCGCGAACAACTCGAACTCGATTGAGCTCGAGTTCGAACCACCGATTGAACTCGAACTCGGAAAAAACTCGAACTCGATAACTATCAAACGAGCTCGAGCTCGAACACAGAAAACTCGTTCGAACTCGACTCGTTTACCGCCCCATCTATAATCAATGGAATATAACAAGTTTCAATGTTGAGGTATATTGAAGATTTAGCCAAAAATATCTATTTTGAATCAAAGGAAACTGTGTGAGTTTTAGCAAAAGCGGATTCAAACCGACACATCTTTTGAACCGGAGGGAGTAGCATAGTATTCTAGTAGAGTCCAATAGTAGAATATGACAATCTGTTTCAATGTTATTATCTCATAGTTATATCCATCTAATGTAATAACTATTATGCTTTTTTTTTTCTCAAATAATTACTTTATATATAAATATCAATATATATATAAAAGGGCAAGTGAATAAGGGACAGCACTTTCCCGCTCAAAATTTCACCACTTGCTAAATACCCAAATTGCCCTTTTACCTAGCTTACAGAATAAGCTGCAAGCGAGTTCTTTCATATTCCATACTTCTCGATCATTCTATACTCCCTCCTCCAGGCGTGACCTACTTTCCCCTTCCTCTTCACCAATCTCTCTCCTCTCTCTCGATCTCTCTCTTCTCTCTCGATTTCTCTCTTCCCCAATTCCAAAAGCGTATACTTCTCGATCTCTCTTCCCGCACCATCTCTCTCCGCCCCTCTACCTTCTTCTCGATCTCTCTCCACCCTCCATTTCAATCGAAAATGGACGCTGTGAATTCAAGCTACCACTCTCCATTACTCAAATCCACAGCTAATTCGTCATCTCTTACGTCTTCTTCTAGATATTTATCTCTTTCTCCTAAGATCTCCATGTAAACCTTTAGAAAACAAAATCATTTTTTCACTAAACAGTTTGTTGTTTACTATTTTGATTTCAAGTTTGATTTGATTTCAAGTTTGATTTTGATTTCCACATTGATTTGGGTAATTTTTATTTTGATTTCCCCCATTGATTTGTTGTTTACGATTTCTGATTGCTATTTATTTTTGTGTTCTTATTCTTGCAAGCAGCCAACGAGTTGATTTGATTTCACGTTTGATTTTGATTTACTCCATTGATGTCGTTTACTTCAACTATAAAGGTAGCAATTTTGTCCTATTCAATGTTTTTCCCATTCTCAATCCAAATTCTAATAACTGCTCAGTATAGTCTCATGAATTTTACATCGTTATTCAGGTTTAATTTAGGGCTGACAGTTATTGGATTTTTGATTATTGAGTTACTGGATTTTTGATCTTACAGTTCAGCTATAATGTGTATTTATATCAGTTTGGTCCACTCACATGGGAATTTGCCAAACAGCATGGGAGGCTTTAGTAGTATATAGCACACTAGCATGGCACCATTTGTCTTTTTCTTTTTCATTCAGTTTGTCTTCTCTAGTGGCAAGAGAAAAGTAAAAATCTTGAATATACATCTTGTGTTTTGTTCAATTAGAATTTAGAATTATTATCAAAATATAGTACTCCCTCTAGGTGAATTTGACATGTCAACTTGCTAATATTGTACTTTTTACTTCTATATATTTCCCAAATTGCACTCCTGTGGTGGCTATTTTGGTGTGATATTTATCTGAAAATCATCTCTTTCAAAGAGGTAATAAAAGCTTGGAAAGTAATGTAAAAGATATTGAAATGAAACTATTACTCTTTGGACAATGGGAGTACTTCTTAGACACCCATAAACAACATTCTGCATTGGTCTTTTATCAGGCATACAGACTGCCTATATATCGAGCTATAGATTATAACATAAGACCTAGCCAAGTAGGGTCGTTTATCTGGATTGCTAACTCTCGTATATTTAAACTTAACAGTTGATCAAACATTACTAGGGACAGATTCAAGTACAAAGACTGTACGTTTAGCTAGCTTAAATATTTGTCAACTGATAAGATTATATGCAAGTCTTTGCAACTATATTCTGGTAGATTTGACGAACTTTCTTAAGGCATATTGGTGAGTGGTTCTTACTTCTTATGATAACTTAGCAGAAAGTTTGAATCAGGTTCTTTTTCACAACTCATAGGTTGTTTCATGGGAAGTTTAGAACTTGGTGGAAGTGAAACATCAAAAAATTTGCAATATTATTGTTAATTTATTTTTTTCTTGTACCAGCTTGCCCTGTTAAAAGGTTTGTGACGCTGAACTGGATTCCCGATAAATAAGAAAAATCAGAAATACCTTTTATCTCATACTACTATCAAGTTAATAGACATAAGAATCAGCAGACAGCAGCTGTAGTGTGCATAGAAACTGTAATGCCATTTTAGAACTTGGTGGAAGTGAAACATCAAAAAGTTTGCTCTGATGAATTAATGAATTGAGCAGGTACACCTTGATTACCTTGAAGCTGGTGCAGATATAATAATCACAGCATCATATCAGGTAATATAGGCTCTTATTATCATCTATTCCTCCACCCGTTCCTCTCTCTTTTCTCCCTCAAAAGATTATTATTTTGGAACAGGCAACCATTCAGGGCTTTCAAGCTAAAGGCTTCTCTATAGAAGAGAGCGAAGGCATGCTCAAAAGAAGCGTAGAAATCGCATGTGAAGCAAGGGACATCTATAACGATAGGTGTCGTGGATCATCTTGTGACTATGCTGATGATGGTAGAATTTTCAAAAAACGTTCCATCTTAATTGCAGCCTCTGTAGGGAGTTATAGTGCTTACTTAGCTGATGGTTCTGAGTACAGGTGATCCTGACTCTCCCCTTAATATTCTATACCTGGCCCACCCTTTCATGGTCTGATGATTTTAATTATCTATCTTTCGTGTTTCTCTCTCTTGGATAAAATATTGCTGCAAACAAATTAAGCACTACAACCATTGTAGCCATTCCGAAAAGTTGAACCTTTATGCTTAAATCACAGATTTCCTCACCACAATCTTTGTTTCTTGAAGTTTTAGTTTGGTGGCCTCAAAAACTTTTTCGGTTCTCATTATCTCAAAACCACCTGACGATTTGAGTTTCAATTTCGTGGCTGGCTGTTTACAGTGGAGACTATGGTGATAAGATGAATGTGGAGTTTCTAAAGGATTTCCATCGGAGAAGAGTTCAGATTCTTCTTTGAAGGTGTTACGATATAATAGCATTTGAAACAGTTCCAAACAAAATAGAAGCTCAGGTAATGATGCGTTTATTGCATCTGATTTGTTTCTTCGATCTATGTCTAATTAATATCTTAGTGATCCCTATAAAAATAATGGTTCTAGGCCTGATTATGATTAATGCTCCCTTAGTTCAATTTAATCATTGTACAAGCAAATGATCAAACAAGTAAAACACATTCCACCGCCAGAGACAAACTAGAAGACATAGTTGCAAAGCTTACTTCCCAACTAACTAAGGAGCAGGAGAAATTAGTACACTTCGACCGCCAGAATGATGACTTGGTGCATTTCAGCCTGAGGCAACTGACATCAGATCTGGAGTCAGAAAATTTCAGATCTCGCAATCTTTTGCTGCAGCATGAGGAGAATGTTGAAAAACTTCGAAAGGAGAATTGTAATAAAATTAACTCTCTTTTAGTGAGCCATTTTTATTTCCATTCTTAATCTATTTTGATACCTCATAGATTCGATGATAGAATGATTGTTGTATACTTTGAGAGTCCACGCTTGAGAGTTGTATTGCGTAAGAAGTTGTTTTTGTTTTGGATGAAAACAATTTGATTTTAAGTGATGTTAATCAAACTAGATAACAAGTTATTTTTTCAAAATTCTAATTTTTATTATTAATGTCAATATATATTTTTATTGAATACCTTTTATTTTAAAAATATCAAAATATTAACTTTTAAGATTATAGCAACCCTCTTAAATTAGTATCTGTTATTTGTCAAAGTTTTTGACCTCTGTTAAGCTTATGTTTGTTTATTTCATTATGGCAATTTGGATCAGGGTCTGGAGATTCTATTCAGCACTTAAAATCAGTGATAATGGGTCGTGGAGTCAGCAGTGGTGGAGGATAGAGTTCTCTTGACTACCTTTTCGGAAGTGGAGAAGCCCCAAAGCCAAAGGCGACCCCTGTCTCCACAAGCAATGTTGAAGCTTCGCCAAGAAAACTGCAGGTTGCTAGAAATGAGCCTCCACCAAAGCCTACTGCTGTTTCTCCCCCAGCAGCAGAGGCTTTGAAGCAGATCCCTGCCGGCATCCATGGAAACAAGGTAAACAACTATTTAGGCACCGAGCTCGGAGATTTGAAGGTATGTACTTAGAGCTGCAAAGAGTTAGTAGCGCTCAATTGCTCTTCATGGAATTCTGCACCGTTCTTATCATGCAACTCGACACTCGTATCTCTTGAGAAGCAGATTGAGCTAGGATGATGATGGACATATGTATGCACATTTGAGATTATGGTGCTCACTTTTGGTAGATTGGATCAATGGTTATGAAAATTGATTCACCAATGGTGGTTTACTTATATATTCATTCATAGCAAAATTACATGTAAGTTCATTAAAATATGAACTTTTTTTGTTGGGTTACTTTATGAAAAAAGCGTTTTGTCGTGCGTTTTAACGCACGGGTGGTATACTAGTTGTCCTAAATGACACATCAACAAGTATTGCGCAAACTAAACCATTTTATAAAATCGCTACCCACAATCGTGATTTTTCCAAGTAAAAGTCGCTATTCCGAACATCAACTTATGTTCAAGTGCCTATCTTCCCCAATTTCTTTGGTGACAATCCACACCTTCACCATGGATGTCCAGACCTTCATCTTGTCCCTCCACCAATTTCTACACCACCGGGTGTCAAGTCTAAAAGTGTTAAAAAAAAAAAAAAGGATTAAGCAAGCATTGATTGAATGAAAGATTTAACACAAAATATCAGGAAAAACCTCTTTTACACTCGATTATTATAAAACGTGTTTTCAAAATGCGCAATTATATTTTTGTAAATAAGTGAAACTTTTTAAAAAAACACGCGGAGATATTTTTGTAGATAATTAGAAATGATAAAGACTCACCGACACTTATAACAATTTTCAATGTTATATAACCGATACTTTTTAACACTAGGACCAACATTATTTTCATTACCACCGACACTATTTAACACTACATATGACAATCTTTACAACTATCACCGACACTATTTAACACTACAACTGGCAATCTTTAATACTATCATCGACACTATTTAACACTACGATCGGCAATTCTTAACACTAACACCAACATATTTAACTCTACAACCGGCAATCCTTATCCTTACCACCGGCACTATTTAACACTACAACTGACAATTATTAACACTAACACTGTCCTCTTTTAGCAAATGTTAAAAATGTCGAATGTTTATAAATGCC
This sequence comes from Adenophora triphylla var. japonica, assembly GCA_022495995.1. Classification (NCBI taxonomy): domain Eukaryota; kingdom Viridiplantae; phylum Streptophyta; class Magnoliopsida; order Asterales; family Campanulaceae; genus Adenophora; species Adenophora triphylla. Next base: position 175,715 of record JAFEMH010003616.1, on the reverse strand, counting down.
AATTTGAATGTTATAAATGCCATTTTGAATATTTGACACTTTATAATATTAGAACTGATACTTCAGAGAAACCCATTTTTTCATTTCTTATTGTAAAATAAGTTTTTTCATAAAATAGACTCAAAATCTATATATCTATATATAAAGGTTGAAGTGAATATAGCACTTCAACATTCTCATTTTTCCTCCAAAACATGGAGGTTCTAGAATATTTTTGCTTTAAATCAACTAATCAATAAAACAATTAATTGTATTTAAATTAACCTATTATCCTATTCTCTCCCCTATTAATTAAATGAATCATTACTTTTTTTGTCTTACTTTAGCCACTATACATAAACTCCTTTCTTCACAAATTTATAAATATCATTGTTTTGCAAACTGTTAATTTTGCAAGTAAAAAATGAAATATGAAAAAACAATAGTTAAAATACATTTAGACACACATGGAAATTTTCATTTAATGAATTGATATTTTTGAAATCAATATATATATAAAAGCTGAAGTGAATAAGAAACATTGCTAAAAATAGTAATTTGGCGCCAAAACTTGAATTATATATATAGAAACTTTCAATTACACATCAATAACATTTAGAATATTTCAATTAAAAAATTGAAAAAATGAGAAACAATTCCCAAAAACTGATTTTTCAAGACTTGTAATTAACCAGGCGTGCATTAGAGTAGGGTTGGGGAATGAACCTTATTAATTATCATCTCCCCATTTACCCAAAAGCTAATTAATGGTTGGGGAAGATAAAGCGGTAGCCCATTTCTTCAAAGTATCATCCGAACTCAAGTTGAGCCATTAACTGGAGTTTTTTTTTTTAGTTTGAATTCATTCTTTAATCACTCTCATTTGAATTATATCTAACTATCCAAGTTACTGATCTATCAAAATAGCTTGAATTCTTCTTTAGTCCTTTTTTATTGGTAATAAGTAATGTATTTCTACTTTCAAAAACAATTCAAACACTTTAACAAATAAGACTAATATATACTCCCTCCGTCCCGGTCGAAGGTGCACACACTTTTTTCAAATCATGCAAATTAAGAAAATAGGTGGGAAGAAAAAATGTTGTGAGTGTAATTTGAAAATAGGAGAGAGAATTAGTGGAGGAAATAGTAAATTTGAAAAGTGTTGTAAGTGTAATAGTGAATTAGGAAAGAGAATGAGTGGAGGAAATAGTAAAAATTCTTTGCAAAAAAAGGAAAGTGAAAGCTTTTAACGAAATACCCATTTTGGTAAAAAGTGAAGCTTGGGCTGATTAACGAAATACCCATTTTGGTAAAAAGTGAAGCTTGGGGCGAGAGGAGGGAGTATATAACCAAATAGAAACATGTCCTAATTGGAAATACCCTTCCAATATGATAGTCCAAATTTATTTAACGTAAATTTATTCAACTATGACCAATCATATCTATGTTAATGTTTATTCTAAAAATATACTTTCTTCGTCCAAATATTTAGTTTATCATTTTGATTTCGGCATGCAAATTAAGGGTGAAGAAAATGTTGTGAGTGTAATAGTAAAATAGGAGAGAGAATGAGTGGAGGAAATAGTAAATTTGAAAAGTGTTGTGAGTGTAATAGTGAAATAGGAGAGAGAATGAGTGGAGAAAATAGTAAAAATTATTTGCCAAAAAAGAAAAGGTGAAGCTTTAAATAGAACACTCAAAATGACAAAAGGTGAAGTTATTAATGAGACGGAAAGAGTATATATAAAAAATATTATTTGTAGTATTTTTAATGGTGAAGGGGTGTCTGGCACACTGGTTGAGGTCTTGCCCCTTGATTTACAGCTTTAATTAATTTGAATATGTAATATGCACAGATGCCGGTGGAAAGAAGAGGCGGTTTCATTCGATGAAATTGGAATGGGGTTTTGCTAAATTACTTCCTCTAAAGATCTTTAAGGACGTTTCAAGTGGATACCTCTTTCAGGACAATTGTCTGTTTGGAGTCGAGGTTTTGTCACCCCAAAGTTTGCTCCAAAAAGAATTTGAAAGTGAAAAAGTATTTATTTTTACATAAAAATCATTTTACTTTTATATATTTTCATTTCTTTATAATTTAATTTTCTTAATTTAATTTAATAGGCACATTTGTTCCTCCTATACCATTTAACGACAAAGATGTGGATACAAATTCTTATTTTACTAAAGGTACATTTTCTAACATATATTTTTCTTATCATGCAAAGTATGATTATATTTTTTGAGCAATTGTTCTTATGTTTTAATATACATACAGAGTATATGGACTTTGATGATCCTTCAAACAAATGTCTACACTGTAATGCATACTTTTGATTTGGAGAGAGATTGAATAAGAGATTCAAAACGACTTTGGATCCAAAATATTCGGGACAATTGTATGTTGCGTTGTCGAGAGTCACAAATCGACATGGGTTGAGGATACTATGATGAAGATGGAAACGCAACCAATGAAACGACAAATGTTGTCTATAAGGAAATTTTTTAGAATTCGTAATATTATTTAGTATTTGATATACTTATATAATATAAGTAACTCTTTAATTAATGCCATGTTTCTTAATTACATGAAAGTTCATTACAATATGAACTTTTTTGGTTAGGTTCCTATTTATGAAAAAAACGTTTTGTTGTGCATTTTAATGCACGGGTGGCATACTAGTCTATATATAAAGGTTGAAGTGAATATAGCACTTCAACATGCTCATTTTCCCTCCAAAACATGGAGGTTCTAGAATATTTTTGCTTTAAATCAACTAATCAATAAAACAATTAATTGTCTTTAAATTAACCTATTATCCTATTCTCTCCCCTATTAATTAAATGAATCATTACATTTTTTCTCTTACTTTAGCCACTATACATAAACTCCTTTCTTCACAAATTTATAAATATCATTGTTTTGCAAACTGTTAATTTTGCAAGTAAAAAATGAAATATGAAAAAACAATAGTTAAAATACATTTAGACACACATGGAAATTTTCATTTAATGAATTGATATTTTTGAAATATGGGTAATGGTAATAATTATTTTTTTAAGTCTTATGTATAACAATGATATTTAGATAAATTTTTTTTCATTTTTTTCTTAAATGAAGAGTGTTTTTAAAACGGAAATAGTTATTGATTATGTTTAGAAATCTGTAATATCTATATATCTATAGTATAAATGGCAAATGGGATGAACAGTACAATGAACAGTTCCATCTGCCGAATTTCCCATTTTGCCCTTACTAAGTTGTCCCTTTTCCATTTTTTCTTTAAAAAAAAAAAAAAAAATTTTTTTTAAATTAAAAGATAATTTTTTTTTTAATTAAAAAAAAAAAACACGTGTCCTTGGACACGGGCTTTTACTAGTCTATATATATATAAAGGTTGAAGCGAATAGAGCACTTCAACAAGCTCATTTTCCCTCCAAAACATGGATGATTCTAGAATATTTTTGTTTTAAATCAACTAATCAATAAAATAATTAATTGTCTTTAAATTAAGCTATTATCATATTCTCTCCCCTATTAATTAAATGAATCATTACTTTTTTTCTCTTACTTTTAGCCAATATATACCTAAACTCCTTTCTTCACAAATTCATAAATATCATTATTTTGCAAACTGTTAATTTTGCAAGTATAAAATGAAATATGAAAAAACAATAGTAAAAATACAATTAGAAACACATGAAAATTTTCATTTAATGAATTGATATTTTTGAAATGTGGGTAATAGTAATAATTGTTTTTTTAAAGTCTTATGTATAACAATGATATCTATATCTATATCTATATATATATAAAGGTTGAAGTGAATAGAGCACTTCAACAAGCTCATTTTCCCTCCAAAACATGAACGGTTCTAGAATATTTTTTCTTTAAATCAACTAATCAATAAAATAATTAATTGTCTTTAAATTAACCTATTATCCTATTCTTCCCCAATTAATTAAATGAATCATTACTTTTTTCTCTTCCTTTTAGCCACTATACCTAAACTCCTTTCTTCACAAATTCATAAATATCATTGTTATGCAAACTGTTAATTTTGCAAGTAAAAAATGAAATATGAAAAAATAATAGTAAAAATACACTTAGAAACACTTGGAAATTTTCATTTAATGAATTGATATTTTTGAAATGTGGGTAATAGTAATGTTTTTTTAAAGTCTTATGTATAACAATGATATTTAGGTAATTTTTTTTTCATTTTTTTCTTAAATGAAGAGTATTTTTAAAACGGAAATAGTTATTGATTATGTTCAGAAATCCGTAATATTATTAAATTAATGTGATGATATATTTTTGTTGAAAATTTTATTTTCAAAATTATATTCTCTAAAATTCTTCTTTGTTTTTATTAAAACCTTTTTCCTTTTTCTTCATTAATTTCTTCGAACGAAGTGATTTTTTATCTAATAGTAAAAAATAGGCTTGAAATCTTATTTGGCCACTTTTTGATACAACTTTTGAGTTTATTGTTGATATTTTTTTTGTTCATTAAAATTCCAAAAAAATAATAAAATAAAAAACTAAGATTTTAGTGTTTTATTGAACCATCTTCTTAAAGAGTGATATATAATTGGGTTATAAATTTTATATTTATTGCTAAAACAATAAATATGGTGTCATAACTATTTCAAAATAGTTTTCTAAAAAAATCTATTTTATATGGGGTTTTCTAAATAAAAACTATAATACAATTTAAAAAAAAAAAAAAACTATTATATAATATTGGTTAGAAAATACAAAGTGTGACTTTATAAGATTATATCCAAAAAAATTATTTTTTAAAAAACGCAAATTAATGAAAAAATATAGTTATTTATAATATTAATTAATTAAAAATGAATAATTATTTTTATTTAATGACAGTCATGCAAATCAAATGAGATAGTTATATTAACTACTCCCTCTGTTCCAAAATGTTTGTCCCATTTGACTTTTTTGTTGAACTTTGATCACAAATATATAACAATTTAATTATATTCATGAAATTCTAAAAAATTCCTATTGATTCACCATTAATAATATTATCAACAACAACTTTTAGAATTTCATGAACATGATTAATCTTTCATAAATTTGTGGTCAAAGTTCAACAAAAAAGTCAAATGGGACAAACATTTTGAGACGGAGGGAGTATATGATTTAGTTCATGTTATTTATCAAAGTTTTTTTGGTCGTACGTTTAACGCACGGATGTTACACTAGTTTAAAGATAAAAGGAGAGGGCAATTTATTTTTTGTTGTTGGCGGTAAATGAGAGGGGCAATATGTCTTTTATGTAAGTTTGTTGACATTCATCTATATATATACTCCCTCCATCTCACACGAGTGAAGATTGATAAAAATGACAAAGTTTTTATGCTATTTTTCTGACTCATTCTCTCTCATACTTTTCTTTCATATTCACAACACCAATCAACTTATTATTTCTTCCGCTCATTCTATTTTTGATTTTATTTTACATACTCACGAACACCTACTCCCACTAATTCTCTCTCTTTGCTTTTTCTTAATTCTTGTGCCAAATGTTTTGGTTTTCACTCCCTTATGGGACAGAGGGAATATATAATAACAACAAAGTATATTTTTCTTTCCAAAAATGTTTTATCAAGAGCAAATTAATCTCTATGTATTTCATTAAGGCAAATATGTCTTTACATATAATTATATAAATTTGAGACAAATGTGATATGAGCCTATTTAAAAATAAGATAAAAATTGGCCATCATTTGTTGGATATATCATAAAATATTGTTTGGTTATTTTGATTATTATTGATTAATTTTGAAATGGTTGATTGTGAGGAGTTGTAGTGTTATAGAATTAAATTATTTCACTTTTTTATTTTTTAATATGTTGTATAAGTAAAAATAGTAACAATTCATTAATCTTTGTAAAATAATGTTAAAAGTTGTATTTATAAATTGCCAAAATCTAGGGAGAAACGCGTTTCTCCATAAGTTATGGAGAAACGCGTCCCGACTTGTCGCGCGACAATGAACTGGATATTCAGAACCTTATGAAAGTGATATCCAGAAACCTTCAAATGAATATCCAGAAACCTTCAAAATGTTTCTGGATATTCATTTGATAGTTTCTGGATATACATTTGAAGGTTTCTGGATATCCAGAAACCTTCAATAGCAATTTCTGGATATGCCCTAACACATTTCTGGATATGCACCTAACAGTTTCTGGATATGCACCTAACAGTTTCTGGATATACATTTCACATACTTGGATATGCACCTTGGTTTACGGATATCAAACCCAAAGCTTCTGGATATCCAGAAGCTTTGGTCTTGGCCTTGAGTTTTTTTTTTTCTGGATATCAAATGCAAAGCTTCTGGCTATTAAAAACACGTTTCTCCATAGTTATGGAGAAACGCGTTTCTCAGCAGACCTACTCTTATAAATTAATATTTGAAATGTCATCTTTGGTTCGAGAGTCGTATGATAATTAATGTTTAGTGATAATGTCGTGAAATTATTGTAATTAGGTTCACGTTAATTTTTAATCAATAAAAATGATATATTTATTTCGTTTGTATTTATTTATTTATATTATTTTTTATTTCTAATAATTTTTTTTATAAATTATTTTGTAATCTATAGTACTACCTCCGTCCCACCTCAATTGATCCACTTTCCTTTTTGGGACGTCCCACCTCAATTGATCCATTACTTAAATGAAAATTTTTTCATATATTTATAACCTTATCATCTCCATATATTTACAAAAAAACCTTTCATTATACCCTTATAAAGTTAACATATTTACAAAAAAAACAATCATTAACTTACTATTCCTCCCACTCATTCTCTCTCCTATTAAATATTTTTAACTTTTACATTCTCTCTTCTATTCCCTACCACACATTTAACTTTTACATTCTCACTCCTCTAATTTCTACCCACTTTATTCATTTTTCTTAAAAACCGTGAAATAAACCAAGGGACCAATTGAACCGAGACGGAAATTTTGATATTTACTTCAAATTATTACAATGAATAAAATCAGTAACAGTTTGGAATCAAATTACTTTTATTATTAACAAGTTTTTAATGTAAGTTTCACTAAAAATGTTCTGATCTAACATTGCTATTTGCTTTTGTTTCTGCATGCATCGACTTGGTTTGTCAGACATTAACTTTAAATTGTTTGGAATTGCGTTGCGTGTGGCTTAGCCTTACTTGATGGTTGTTCACATTCACATGATAGTTTCGCTCAGTATCATGTCTATGGCGGAAACTTTCCATCTTGTACTTTGTGGTACAGTTTCTAATGTTCAAATTTTAACAAGGTATTCATTTCCTTCTTCATTTTTATTCTTGACCTTCAATCTCGGCTCCTTCAAGTGTAGTCAAAATGAACCTGGCTCCTGCACTTGGATCACTTTCTTGACCCGTTGAGAGTCAGTAGCTAAGTGCGGTTTCGAGCATAAGTAGGTTGAAGTGAATAGCTTTGTTGAATTTTCCTTGGATGGCTCACCAATTTTTTTTGCTATAGCCTGTCCTTTTGACAGGCTTTTGAGATAAGAATTTAAAGGGAACCCTTCCTATTAAGAGCCAATTTTTCCAGATGGATGATTTTTCCAGTTCTCTCACCTTCAACTGTGTTATCATCTGGATAATGCCCATCAACTCATGGGGTGAGTTTAATTGAGTAGAAGAATTAGGCGTTCCTACAAAGTGATTATATAAAGAGCCAATTTTGTATTCAATGACATATGAAGATGGATCTTGTGACCTTTATGTAACCAACAACCGAGGTCGTGTAACGTAGCAGAACCATACATTTCCTGCTAACTGTCAACCATCCATGGAATCAGCCAATTATTTATTTGCCTTTGGTCGGGAGTCCATTACAAGCTTGCTTAATATTTGGCAGTAGCTATTTCTCAGCTAGCTGAAAATTGTCAATTTCTAAAAGATGTAGAACTGGTTAAACTGCACAAGTAACATGTTAGCGATCCTTTTCTTTCTGTTCTAGAGCACAGGAAAACCATAGTCAAAACATAAGAACTTTCTTATAACCTGTACAATATTACTGCATGAAGTTCGAGAGTCTAAAACTCAGAGTTTACTTTGATGTTTAGAATATGTTTTTTTTTGCATGCATTGCCAGTTTAAGAGGAATGAAGGCAGTAATACCCCCCCCCCCCATTTCATGTCACCTTGAAAGTCCATTAGAAATGATATCTCTTCTAGCACCTCATTCTTTAAGCCCTTAAAATACTTAGAATGCAATTGTTAATTGCAAGAAATACTTCTGCAAGCAGTTACTTGTGTAGACATTTGTTTGTTTCTCGGTTCCTGCACATGCAGCAGGCTTGGCGTTTATTGATGCACACATCAAATGGTGGAAGTTTTAAGGATCTAGTGGACCCACCTTTGCTTTGGGGCCTGGAGGCAAACTGCGACCATGAAGAGATGCAGTGCATGTGTTGCTGCTTGAATTAGGTATGTGTGACTCACTAAAGATCTCATGTTCTGATTACGTTCTTCTTTGACATCTTTGTCATTTTCTTCAAAACATATACTGTATAATTGTTTACCATGGATGGAACAAAACTGATCAGTATATAGTTAGCCAAGAAATTTGGTCAAAGGAATTGTAGATTTGGACTCAATCATCCAAGTGATGTAATGTTATAGGCCTAGGAGAGAATCTGGATATTAACCTTCTAACAGGTGCTATTCTTCTCGATATAACAAGGCGCTATATCTTACTCCCTCCGTCCCGTTATGATAGTCCCGTTTGACTATTCAAACATTTTAACAACCTATTTTCATTTCCACTAACCTAAATGAGGTCTACTTATTACTCCATTACTCCCTCTTCTTCCTTGGTTGGCTCTGATCCTCTAGCTATAATGTGGAAAAGCTTATTTTCTACTGTAGAGAAGCATGGGGTTTTGCCTGTGCTCCACGACCCAAATCCTCTTTTTTTGTTCGTTATCTATGACACAAACATATCGTCAACAACAAAGGCATTCTTCCAGCCAACTTTGGAGGAGCAAAGCTCTAATCTGCTCTCTTAATCAGTTACTGTAATTGATTGCCGAGTAGTATACTTTTACTTCTTGTATAACTAATTAGATATGCAGGAATTTGTACTCCGGCTTCATTTCATGTTTGTTTTTATCTTTACATAGGATTTATTTTCTTGTTACCGAGACGGATTCTTTTAGATGAGTGTCATATACATGGACTTGTTATTTAAATTTATTATAGGTAGGTATAGTTTTTCTTAAAAATACAAAAAGGTCAATATTCCATGCATGCATTACTGCTCTATTTATCTTTGTATATTAGTCGAGGTAATGTGTATGTTTTGAAAATTTTTAGGGTTGAAGAAATTTCCTTTTATCTCCTTGCACTTTATTGTCTCAAAACCCGGTTCGGTGAATTAGAGTATAAATGATAGCCTGAATGTTCAATAGAGATTGCTTTATCTGTAGGCAATGTTGCAGAGAGGAGAGGAGAGGAGAGGAGAGTAGATACAATTTATTACCTAGAGTTCAATATGGCTGCTTAGATTTGTATCGCCTTACTGTTGGATCAGAGATGTCTACAAACAAATACAGTTTGGGGGACTGTCACATGGACTTCCAAAGAACCTTGGATCTTTATTACTCCCTCCGTCACAAAATGAATGTCCAATTCTTTTTTTCAAATTTACTCTTGATCATCTATCTAGAGCAAATTTGATTTTTTTTTTTTTGGACATTCATTTTGAGACGGGGAGTAGTAACAAAATGAGCATTTAAAATCTCATAACCAAAGCAAGTTTGTTCGAGTTTCACATTTTTGTTTTTTCTTAAATTGGTTTTTCTTTTTTCTTTTTTTCCCTCTAAGTTTTGTACACTTTCTTATGTTTCTTTCCTCAAGTGCATTTAGTTCTTTTGATTTGTTTCTTCTCTACCTCTTTTCTATTTCACTTATATGGTCTTGGCCAAAATACGGTTACCACCCTCAAGTATACACCTGATTTCCCTTTACAACACACCCCCTATTAGAAAAGTGGTCTACTTTAATTTTGAAATCGTTCTACTTTATCCCTGACACCAACTAATGTTAGAAATATTAGTAGAATTGGTCATGTGGATGTCACTTGATGGGCATTTATCATTTCAATGTGTCCAATATGTTTAATCTTCATAGGCATCCCCTAAATTCCACTTTAAACCTTGCTCAAATTTGCCTTATTTTTAGTACATAAATTAAATTATTAATAGTAATAATGATACATTAATTATTAACTACTGTAATTATTTTTATTTTCATGAAACAAACTAAATAAAATTTCAAACACAAAAATACAATTATTTTTTCATTTTTTATTTTATTGATTTTTTATTATAATAAAAAATAAAATAATTAATGTCAATTCTATATAGCACCATTATCTTTTAACTTTTCATTTTAACTTTTAATTTTTCTTTTATTTACCATTTATTTGAATATTAATTCTTATTATTTATATCTAAATTATTAATTGATAAAGTAACACACTATTTATTATTATAAGTCCTATAGTTTTCAGTAACAAAAAAATTAAAGAATACTAAAATTATAAATAGAAAAAAGTATAAAATGTAACATAGACACGATTATACCAAATAAATGCAATATATAAGAAGTAAAAAAACCCATAATATGATAAGTAAAAAATAATAATCTTCAAATAGAATGATAAATTGAAGAAAAAATAAGAGTTAAAATGAAAAGTTAAAAGATAAGTATGCTATATATGTGACATTATTTTTTTTTATTATTAATATATCAATAAAACTTATTATGAAATAATAATTGTATTGTTGTGTTTGGAATTTTGTTAATAGTATCTTTTAATGAAAATGAAAAAAGTATTGTAGATAATTATTAATTATATTACTATTTTTATTTAATAATTTAATTATATATTAAAAATAGGAATTTTTTAAAGCAAAGGTGTAAAGTGTTAATGATGGAATACCTTGAGAGGTTTAACATATTGAAATAACATTATCACGTGACATGTACAAGGCCAATTCACATAGTTTTTTAAACGTCTGTTTGTGCCGGAATAAAGCGGAATGATTTGATAATTAAAGTTCCACTTTATCTTCCCTATTTTGGCCTATTTTATTCTTCAAATTCTTCCTTATTATCCCTCCCTTAGAGCATACTCTCACTAAAATGCCATCCAATTTGAATAAATTTCGCTTTTTGGGCGTCATCCAGAATTTGAATGAAAAAAAGAAAAGTTTATAATAATAAAAAAATGGACATACCCCACTCACTCATTAACTCCACTCATTCTCCACCATACAATTTATTCAACCAACCACTATTAACTCCACTCATTCTCTCTCTTCATTTTCTACCACACATTTTTATTATCTTATTGTTATTTCTTAATCTCCGTGTAAAGTAACTTTGTCCAAATTCGGGTGGGACGGAGGGAGTATGCAACAATGAAACTTCATTTTCATCCCTCTCTCCTCCACTTCAGCTTCACGTCATCAGTCATCAAAAACACAACTTCAAATAATTTTTTCTCCATTCATATTCATGACAAAAGTCATCAGTTTCTCTCTCCTACTTTTTATTATATCCCACCATATTTTCTCTTTCCTACGCATTTATATTACATTTATTATTACTATATTAAATTATTTCAATATTTTTGTATTTTTATTATTTTTTATATGTTAATTGCAATTTTTGTAAAAAAAAAATAATTTTTACTTTTCACGCCGTGACACACGGTATCTGTCAAAGGGTGTGAAAAGTCATTCCATGCCTTTATCATGTTCATGAATGGAGATGCCAAACCATACCACCTAAGCTCCACCTCAGCCACGACTTTAACTAATGTCATTGATTGATGAAGATGCTCTTATGGCCCACTACTTTGTATGGGATTCATTTATTTTAAAATTCATCACGACGTCATTTGATCCCCCTTTGAAGTGTGCTCTCTCTCTCTTAGGTGGTGTTTGTTTTTTATTTTTTCCTCTTATTTGCCTCTTAATAATGCTTATTCATTCAAAGATGGAGTAATTAAGTCTGTTTGATTTTTTTTTCGATTAAAACTTAACTGTCTTTTATTTGCCTCCTGATGATGCCAAAATCGTCAAAACAGCCCAAATCCAAGCGTCGAATGCTCCGGCGATTGCAAGGCCTGAAAATAAGAGAAAACACGTAAACTAAGCCGGGGCGGATCCGGCTAAAGGCCCTCCGGCGTGAGAGTAAGTTCACGGTTGATATTAGAGAAATCAAATTGACAGAGTTTCTCTAATGTAAAAAGTAACATACCCAATAATGAGCCATGGGGCTTGTATTTATAAGAATGGATAGGTAGAATCCATGTTGGAATGAACTTGTCAAGAGATAAGATATAATTTTACTAGAATTATATCTGTTAAGGAGTCATTGTTTGACTTGAATTGATGTTGATAAGTATAATCACGATTGGATCATGTTTGTATAATCCTTGTTGAATAAGGATTGTAAGCGCTAGCCAGGGCAGGAAGGCAAATGTTTTCCTCGGCCTTTGGCAAATAGGCCGAGGTAAATGATCCTGCTTCCTCGTCATTTGGAGATTGGCAGTACGGAGATATGCCAAGGTAAATGATTTAGTTTCCTCGGCATGTTGGGAGAATGCCGAGGTAAATGCTCCTTGTCTTATGAGGAAGACTCCACTCGGCCACGATACTTGGTTACTTAGATAATTCATGGCCCAATTCAATTAGGCCCAGCTTGAGCAAAACCATATTCGTATCTCGGTTTATCTTGTTCGGTGGCCCCGACTTTCTAGCTCGGATTAGGACGAGTAGAAAGTCATCTCGTCCTCGTCATATGGATGGAATACGAACGGTTTTGACACGTGTCCTCGGCGTCGCTTCGTATAGCGACGGTTGCCATTACAGGGCCCCCGAGTCTTGTCATGCCTTGAAACCGTCAATTCACATTTAATTCTTGGGGCGCCCGAGGCCGAAATGTTTACTTTACCCATGGGTTTAACCCGATTGAGGGGTATAAAAAGCAAAACCCCTTCCATTTTAAACCTTTACGAACTCAAATCAGTTGAACTAAGGGCAAGCGAAGAACATTCAGGCGAACACAGCAATCATCCTTTCCAGTTCAGGCGAACTCTTTCCGGCGACGTTGCTTTCTTTCGCGTTTCAACGCACTTTTCACGAACTCGGGTATGGATTTTCTCTTTTCACCAGTCTGCTCCTGTTTTAGCGTCTTCTAGGGTTGTTAGAAAAACTCATACGTGAATCAAGAATCATGAACTGCCATTGTTGAAGATTCAAGCTTTTCTTCATGAATTTTTGTTCCCAATTATCCCGATTTCATGTTTGTGATTTTCTTTGCATTTTGTTAAACTTCTTCGAATATTGAATGAACTCCCCCTTTACTCTTTGATTCCCCTTAGAAATGGCTCGATCTTGGGACCATTCTCCCGATTCCGTTATGGATATCATCTCGGAAATTTGAGGGTCTATCGTAGAGAGAGAGGTCCATGGTTGATGCTCACTCTGGATGATGTAAGCAAGCAGTTAAGAGGTTATGGTCGAACTCGTCTATTCCTCCAATACCACGACTCCACTGAATAGATAGGATTGAGTCTGGTTCTCCCAACATTATAGTTTTTGAGGATAGAGTGAGATGATGGAGCACGTCGATCATTCTACCCGCCTACGATCGCGAAAATGCGTGAGCGCCTTAGAGGTACGGCTCCCTCCTCGGCCTTATTAAATGACGAGGAGGGGAATCTCCCTTCCCCGTCCTAAATCTGTCATGGACGAGGTCACTAATTTTGTCTCCTCGTCTTTATGCAGATATGACGGGAAGAGGAGAACCCTCCTCGTCTACTCAGATAGTTGATGCTTTCGTGGAGGAAGCACAAGGCGATGGCCGTTTGGCCCGAAGAAGAGGAGGCCGAGGACGAGGAGGCCAAGGAGTTAGGACAAAGGCGAAGAGAGGACCCCTAGAGCGGGGATCCCATCTTTGGAAAAGCTATACTCCAAGTACGGGGTAGACAAAGCCGAGTACGGGCTAACTTATATGGGCAAAATGGAGCCGAGGACCGAGAAGGAAGAGAATGACTTCTATTACAACCAAGATTTTGTTCACTTCTACTTCAAACAATTCCAACAAGGACTTCGTCTTCCACCGGATCCTTTCATATGCGAATTTACGGACGACGTGAGGGCGGTGCGAGCCATGCTTGGAGCCAATGGTACCGGGTCCTTGTCGGCTTCATCATCCTATGCCGAGAAGCTTAGGATATGAGCCGACCATGGGAGCTTTTAGGCATTTTTATCATGTACAATTTGTCAAGGAGAGCTGGCTCCTCGTCATCAAGAGTGCTTCAAAGAAACCAAAATTGCTCCTCCCGATGTCTAGCAAAGTTCTTTGGTTGGGATAACCACGTCATTAGAGTGGAGAGCCGCCAAGGATGGGAGTTCCGGTCTCCTTGCAAAGGTCCAACCTCTTCGTTCCCCGTCCAAAGCAATATGAATGGACCAAGGACTTGATCAAACGCACGGAAGAATTTGCCGAAGTGGGTGTTCTTGATTGGTCGCTGATTGAGTCCTCGGACCATTACTACATTCAAAGTGCGGGTTTAATGCCTTAGGGAAAAAAGGATGGGGTATCTCCCTTGTTGCCATAAAGAGGGGGAGGCAGCTTCAATGACTGGGATTTGTCCATCCCGGGCAGTATTCCACGAGGATTGCATTAGGTGCAACACTGAACGTCCTCGTCATCAGTGTGTGGATGATGTAGACATAGTTGGATGTAAATATTTCTTTCTTTTTACTTGGTGTCTTTCAAATGCTTGTTTCCCCTGCCCGTATTTAACTCTTTCCTCGTCCTTGCAGTTTACCAGTAGGAAGAAGAAACTTTAGCCATGGAGAGACTTAGTCCCCAAGAGCTTGTGAGGAGGAAGAGGAGGTTGAGCAAGAGAGCCGCCTTGACAGAAAGGAAGGAGGATGCTAATGCGCGTAACCTCATCCTTAACGTGCAGACTGACCAACCCCTTCCCCTTAAGTTGCACGGGGAAGTGAATGCCGAGGAACCGGTGGCGATAACCAAAACAACCCATCAACTGCAGAGGGGCATAGCCTCCATGTTGATGCCGAGGAAGAAACAACCGAGGAAGCTAACCTCGTCCAAAGGAGGTCCGGCTCCAAAAGAACTCCTAGTGCCAGCGCCGAGGAGCCGGCTGCCAAACGGGCAAGCGTCAGTGCGGCCCCTGAGGTTGATGCTCCCCCTCCCTTGACCGTTCAGTCAGTCAAGACTGTGGAAGAGGCCGACGAGCTGGCCAAAAGTATGTCCCTTGGCATTCCTCGTCTTAAGGGACTCCCCCTGTTGGCAAGGGAGGGACCCTTGGTGAGGTTGGGCCGAGCTCCCATCCAAAGGGCCATGGATGAGGATGCTTATGAAACCCTTTGCAAAGAGGGTCCTAACGAGGATCGTGCTTTGCCACAAGGGACTCCTGCTTCGAGGTAAATGTTGATCCCTTTCTGGGTTACTATCTTCGATATTGGATTTGTCTTCCTAACAATGATTTTATCTTTCAGTTGGCTTCAGTCACGGCGTACGAGAACGTGCTGGCCAAGAAGAAGACAAGGCGCCTGAATGAGGCCAAGGCAGCTCAAGCAAAGAGCGAAAAAGAAAAGTCTTCCTTGGCTAAACTTTTAGAAGCCAAGGATGCTGAGCTTGCAGCGGCCAAGGCCAAGGTTGAGGCCGAGGTAAAAGGGCCGAGGAAGAAAGGTCAAAAGCCGAGGAACATCTCCGGCTCAAAAATGAAGAGCTTGCCCAGGCCAAGGCAGATAAGGCTGAGCTTCAGACCAAGGCTGAGGAAGCTGAGGCCAAGTGCCGTGGACTAGAAGCTACCCTTCCAGCTCGGGAGGAAGAGGCCGTAGCTCGGTTTAAGGAGAGCTCGGCTTTCAAAGGGCGATGATGGCGGCTCGGCCTTGAGAGAGGTGTTGACGAGCAAACGGCCACCATGTTCGAGGATGGCTACCTCCACTTGGCCGGGAGCATTTTAGGCGATCCCTCCACCGGGTCCGGGACATCAACAAGATTGCCCGGCTAATCTGCTAGGGATCAATATGCCGAGGAGGTCGGGGCACTCCATCACTTGGTCCGTATTACGAGAGCAACATGGAGGCCGATGGGCGCGAAGGATGCCCATGCTTGCGAGGGGAAGTGTGGACGCCGGCCACATTTGTCCCCGGCAATATTAAAGACACAGTGGAGGCGATCCAAGACAGCCGATGAGCACTGATGACTTAGAGGCGAGGTGGAAGGAGGGGCCGGGAAAGTAATGCTTCCACTAATCAAACAGTCCTTCCTCCCGGCACTATCATGAAGGCCCATTTGGACAAGCCATTTGATGATGTACAACAATCTTAGGATAGCTTCTTTTCCTTTTTTGTTTTTGTAATAGACAATAGGACCTGTAATTTCATTTGAATATCAATGAAAATCCTTTTGTCATTATTCTTGTCGCTTTACTGACTTGGTTATATTTTGGTATGCTATGCACTAGCCTTAGGAAGGTGGGATCCGAGGAAGGTCCCTTGTTCCTTGTGGAGCAAGTGGTTGGGCCGAGGAAGATTCCTCGGCTGTAATTATACTCGTACTTCATTTGGGCCGAGGAAGTTTTCCTCGGCTTTGAATGTTGTAATCTGAATCGGAAGCGGATTCATGGTAGGAGGTTTATCAAGCCATTAGGCCGAGGAAAGTCCTCGGTCTTGGCTGTTAATCTCCTAAGTCAAGATGGGCCCTTGACTAGAAGAGTTGTAAGCCATCAGGCCAAGGTAGATCCTTGGTCTTGGCTGTTGGTAAGCCATCAGGCCAAGGAGGACCCTTGGTCTTGGCAATTGTTAAGCCATCAGGCCAAGGAGGACCCTTGGTCTTGGCTGTGTTAAGCCATCAGGCCAAGGAGGACCCTTGGTCTTGGCTGTGTGTAGGCCATCAGGCCAAGGAAGATCCTTGGTCTTGGCTATTGTGTATCGGAGAATGCGAGGTAATGCCCTCATTTTCTGTCTTTGGGGTGAAGAGGCGATAGTTGCTTTGCATGTTGGAAGAAAGCTGCTTTCGTAGAAGCGAAATGTGATTACATCAAGCTGCAATCCTATCAACTAAAGAGACAAAAGAAAACAAAAGACCGAAAATAAAAGACCGAAAATGAAGAGCTAATCTATTACAAAAATAAACTAGACTAGTGATAATATTTACTAAGGTTGTCGGAATGCCATGGATGCTTGAGATCCTTCCCCTCCTTGGTCCTTAATGCGTAGGTCCCTTCTCGGATGACTTGAGTGATGATATAGGGACCTTCCCAATTTGGGGAGAGCTTGTTTTGTTACGCTTTCCGACCGGTGGCTTCGATCTTTCTAAGTACCCAATCGCCCACTTGGAATACTCTTTTGATGACCCTCTTGTCGTGATATGCCTTGGTCCTTTGCTTGTAATTCACCATCCTCATCTGCGCGGCTAGTCGTTTTTCATCTATCGAGGTCCAGGTCTATGAGCCTATTGACCTTGTTGACTTGCTCATCATAATGGGAGTTCCTTACCTTGTAGGGATGGCCATCTCTGCCGGTGCCGTAGCCTCGGAACCGAAAGTTAGTGCGAATGGGGTTTCCCGGTTGGCCCCGGGTGGTTGTGCGAACGGCCCATAAAGCTAGGGAAGTTCGTCCCGACCATCTACCCTCGCGTCCTTCAAGATTCTTGGTGAGGGCGGTTAGGACCGGTTGTTGGCGGCTTACGCGGCCGTTGCCTTGGGGTACGCTGGCGAAGATTTTGCATGGCGTACTTTGACTCTTCCCAATTCGGTTGTAAATGCCGTGGGGAATTGGAGGCCATGGTCAGAAACAAGTGTATGTGGAAGGCCAAATGCGCACCGAGATATTGTCATGAACAAAGTTGATCGCGTTCTCTTCCGTTATCTTGGCCAATGCCTTGGCTTCTATCCACTTGGAGAAGTAATCAACAGCTACTATCACGTACTTGCAATTACCACGGGCGGGTGGGAAGGGTCCAATGAGGTCGATCCCCCACATATCAAATGGCCACGTAGGTATTACAAGTGTTTGCTCGACTGCAGGTAGTCTTGGAATGTCAGAGAACCTTTGGCATTTGTCACATTTTCGAACATAGGCATGCGCGTCTTCCCTTAGGTTTGGCCAGTAGTAACCTATCGATATGATTTTGTCAGCTAAGGTTCTGGCCCCCGGGTGTCCGCCGCAAACACCTTCATGTACTTCTGCCAGGAGGTTCTCAGTTTCCTTGGGATAGACACACCTTAGCAGGGGCTTCGTGAAAGATCTTCGGTAGAGGACTCCGTTCATCACCACGAATCTTGGAGACCTCTTCTTGATAAGCTTGGCTCGAGCATCATCTTCTGGGAGTTTCTCGTTTTCAATGTATTCGACGTAGTCATCCACTACCAGAAACAGGTCATTTAGCGACGGAAAAAACAGCGACGGACAGATTCCGTCGCTATTTAGCGACGGAATATAGTATTTAGCGTCGGAATTATTTTGGCGTCAAATTTAGCGACGGAATTTAATTCCGCCGCTAAATTCCGCCGCTAAAAAGAATATTCCTCGAATATTCGTTTATTTCCGCCGCTAATTTGGCGGTTGATTTACCGACGGAAAATTCCGCCGCTAAATCTTTAACAGCGACGGAATTATTCCGCCGGTGAAATTAAATGGTTTTTTTTTAATAAACACCGACGGAATATTTCCGCCGCGATAATTTAATAATTTTTATTTATCAGCGACGGAAATATTCCGTCGGTGTTTAATAAAAAAAAAAAATTCAAAATTTCCAGGAGAAAGACCGCTGCCCACAATGCAAGGGCGAAATGGTTGTACGGAGAAGAAGGTCTTGGAAGTGGTTGTGGAGAAGGGTATGCAAAATGGACGAGAAAATTACATTCCCGAGGAGAAGCCGATGAAGCTCCCGACACTCTTACTTGGCGCTCATTTAAAATTTCAAAATTTCCGAACGAACAACAAGCGAGATAATCCAATTCAAACTTTCAAACCAAATTAATCGAGACACCTAGCCTCTAAATCCCTCACTCCCATCCTCTCTCTCTCTCTCTCTCTCGGCAATTGAATTTGGAAAAAACAAATATCGAGCCGCTCTTACCACAGTGCTATTTCATCTTTAATTTCGAGGTAATTCCACATTTCAATTCTCTCCCTTCTGTGCAGGTCCGAATCTGGGTTCGACTTATGAGACAATAATCTCGAGTGTTGTCTAATAGTTGGTTAGTTTCCTAATTTTGGACTAATCTTGTTTTTGTTTTATTTTGGATAAAAAATTTAAAATTGTATGCAATTTACCAATTTGGGAATAGCTACAAGAACCCTTGCAATTCTTATATCCCCTAACCCCTAACCCCTAAACCCTAAACCACAAACCCTAAACCCACAACCCCTAAACCCTAACCCTAAACCTAACCCCTAAACCTAAACCCTAAACCCTAAACCCTAAACCACATACCACTATACACCCTATGCCACTGACACTCTTCTTGGAGACATAGTCTTTGTACTACAATAGAAAGAGCACCCAAAGTTCAAGCGAAAGGGTGATGACATATTTGTTGAAAGCACGCGCTGACCTCACCGAGGCATTATGTGGCTTCCAATTTATCTTGACTCAATCTAGATAACGAGCGGCTCCTCATCAAATCCCAACCTGGAGAAATATAGAGCAAAGCATTAAGCATATTACCTTTTTCCCAAGTCCACCCCAAGCGACGCGACAAAATCTCCGTCCAAGACACGAGCTTGGTTGTTGTTGACTCATTTCCATCCATCAAACTCGATTCGCAGCAACCAAGTAGAGCCAAGTTTAATGTGAACTCGACTACTCACTCTTCAACTACATCAACAAATTTAAGGTTGGAATACGAGAGATTGCCAAAGTTCTACTATGGTGATTTACTCTCTCTCTCTCTCTCTCTCTCTCTCTCTCTCGCTAGGCCTATTGTTTTATACACGGGTAATGTAAATGAAACTCGGCTCAAATGAAATTCAAGTTAAATGAACTTGAAATTCACCTTCTTTCTTTCTCAATTATTGTTACGGGGGTGGTAAAAAAAAAACAAAAAAACAAAACAACGGTAGCGAAAATGCTAGTACAATCAAACCACTTAACTGCGCCTTTGTAAGTTTGTGTACAAGAATCTTTTTCCCTTTTGTCGAAAAATAAATAATACTCCCTCCGTCCCAATAATAGCTTCACCGAGAAGACAATGTACCAAAGACCATTCATGAGGGCAAATTATACATCCATTTCTCGGTCGACTTCCCAGATTCCTTGACTTCCGAGCAATGCGAGGCCCTAGAGGAGTGTCGCCCTCCTAAGCCTTCATCGCGAGAAGACGAGATATGGAGCTTGATGAGTGCGAGAGACAACCCTTCACGATGTCAACATTGAAGCTTACGATGTAGATGATGACATGCACGGTGGTGGGGGCCGAGAGAAACAAGCCGGTGTGCTCGGCGGTAATGATGTGGGTCTTTATTTTCTGGATATCTTAATTAGTTATGACTTATGAGACAATAATCTCCAGTGTTGTCTAATAGTTGGTTAGTTCATAGTTTTGGACTAATCTTGTTTTTGTTTTATTTTGGATAAAAATTTTAAAATTGTATGCAATTTACCAATTTGGGAATAGCTACAAGAACCCTCAATTCTTATATCCCCTAACCCCTAACCCTTAAAACCCTAAACCCCCAAACCCTAAACCCTAAACCCTAAACCCTAACTCCCTAAACCCTAAACCCTAAACCACTAAACCTAAACCTGAACTAACCTAACCCTAACCCTAACCCCAAACCCTAAACAAACCCTAAACCTAAACTCCTAAACCACAAACCCTAAACCACTAACCACTAACCCCCTAACAAACCCTAAACCACCCCTAACCCCTAAACCCCTAACCCCCAACCTCCTAACCCTAAACCTAAACCCTAAACCCTAAACCCTAAGGGGCATAGGGTATGTGGTATAGGGTATAGGCATAGGTGGTATAGGCATGGGGCGTATAGGCGTATAGGCATGTGGTATAGGGTATAGGGCATAGTGGCATAGGGTATAGGGCATAGGAGCATAGGGTATAGGGCATAGGATATAGGGCGTAGGGCATAGGGGCATAGGGCATATTGCATAAGGCATAGGGCATAGGGGCATAAGGCGTAGGGCATAGGGCGTAGGGTATAGGGAATAGAGGCGTAGGGCGTAGGGTATAGGGAATAGGGCATAGGGCATAGGGTATAGGGTATAGGGCATAGGGCATAGGGCATAGGGTATAGGGTATAGAGGCATAGGGCATAAGGCGTAGGGCGTAGGGTATAGTGGTAGAGGCGTAGAGGCGTAAGGGCATAGAGGCATAGGGCGTAGGGCATAGGGCATAGGGCATAAGGCATAGGGCTGTAGGGCATAGGCGTAGGGTATAGGGCATAGGGCGTAGGGGCATGGGGCATATTGCATAAGGCATGTAGGCGTAGGGCATAGGGCATAGGGTATAGGGCATAGGGTATAGGGCATAGGGCGTAGGGCGTAGGGTATAGGGCATAGGGTATAGAGGCATAGGGCATATTGCATAAGGCATAGGGCATAGGATAGGGGCGTATAGGGCATAGGGCATAGGGCATAGGCATGTGGGCATAGGGCATAGGGCATGGGGTATGGGGCATAGGGCATAGGGCATAGGGCATAGGGCATATTGCGTAAGGCATAGGGCATAGGGCATAGGGCATAGGGTATAGGGCGTAGGGTATAGGGCAGGGTA
The DNA here is from genome assembly GCA_022495995.1 of Adenophora triphylla var. japonica. Lineage (NCBI taxonomy): Eukaryota > Viridiplantae > Streptophyta > Magnoliopsida > Asterales > Campanulaceae > Adenophora > Adenophora triphylla. Next base: position 153,882 of record JAFEMH010003616.1, on the reverse strand, counting down.
TAGGGCATAGGGTATAGGGCGTAGGGCATAGGGCATATTGCATAAGGCATAGGGGCAGGGTAGGGCATAGGGCGTATAGGGTAGGGCATAGGGCGTAGGGTATAGAGGCATGGGGTATAGGGTATAGGGCATAGGGTATAGGGCATAGGGTATAGGGCATAGGGCGTAGAGGCGTAGGGCATATTGCTAAGGGCATAGGGTATAGGGCATAGGGCATAGGGTATAGGGCATAGGGCATAGGGCATAGGGCATAGGGCATAGGGTATAGGGTATAGGGTATAGGGTATAGGGCATAGGGTATAGGGAAATTTCCGCCGCTATTAATAATAATAATAATAATAATAATAATAATAATAATAATAATAATAATAATAATAATAATAATAATAATAATAATAATAATAATAATAATAATAATAATAATAATAATAATAATAATAATAATAATAATAATAATAATAATAATAATAATAATAATAATAATAATAATTATTATTATTATTATTATTATTATTATTATTATTATTATTATTATTATTATTATTATTATTATTATTATTATTATTATTATTATTATTATTATTATTATTATTATTATTATTATTATTATTATTATTATTATTATTATTATTATTATTATTATTATTATTATTATTATTATTATTATTATTATTATTATTATTATTATTATTATTATTATTATTATTATTATTATTATTATTATTATTATTATTATTATTATTATTATTATTATTATTATTATTATTATTATTATTATTATTATTATTATTATTATTATTATTATTATTATTATTATTATTATTATTATTATTATTATTATTATTATTATTATTATTATTATTATTATTATTATTATTATTATTATTATTATTATTATTATTATTATTATTATTATTATTATTATTATTATTATTATTATTATTATTATTATTATTATTATTATTATTATTATTATTATTATTATTATTATTATTATTATTATTATTATTATTATTATTATTATTATTATTATTATTATTATTATTATTATTATTATTATTATTATTATAATTATTATTATTATTAGCGGCGGAAATTTCAATTCATCGGATTACCGTCGGTGGGAGTGCCATGTCATCGATCCCGGTGAGCGTACGTATCGTTTAGCGTCGGATTTATCGGCGACGGAATATTCGTAGCTAAATATTAATTATAGCGTCGGAATTTAATTTCGCCGCTATAATTAATATTTAGCGGCGGAAATATTGTAAAAATTATAAATTCACGGTTTATTTCTCGAGAAATCAATTACGCCAAATATTTCCCTCTCTCTCTTCCCGCTATCTCTCATCTCTCTCTGTGGCCCGACCTTGAAGACGAGCGGCCCGGCCTAGAAGAAGAAGCTCGCGCCGCCGTGATCTCCTCATCGCCGTCGCCTCACCGCCCAGTCGCCTCGTCGCCGTCGCCTCACCGTCAGCTCGAGCTCTCACGGCAAATGCGGATCCGTCGTAGCCTCTCCACCGTGTTAATTTCTCTCTCTTGCTCTAATCAAATCAAGGTAAATGTTTCGATTTCTTTCAAATAAGTAGTTCTAATTCGAGGATAGGGTGTTAATTTGTTGTGAATTTTAGTTGGTTTCGATTTCTCACCGTGTTTCTCTCTCTTCTCTGTACTCAACCAGTGAATTTTGGGTGTACGTGAGTGTTTACGTGTGTGTATGCGTGTGTTCCATGAAGTTGTAATTTTGGAGTGAAGTGATTGTGTTTGCTTGAGAATGTTTGGAGTTTACTAGCATTTGTTTGAGATTTGTAGTGTTTGTTGGTGGTGGTTTGTGGTGGTGCTAGGGTGGAGTTATGGTGGAGTTGTGGTGGTAGAAAAGGCTGATCTTGGAGGGTTAGAGAGAGTGTTTGGAGCGAGTGTGTGGATCTTTGTTGATAATGGTAGAATGGTAGGTAAAAAATGGTTGTGAATTGGGCGTGTTGTATAGAAATAGGAAAAGCCTCCCCTTTTTTCTCTCTGTAGCCAAGGAGGGAGTAAATGGGCTGATATGTGTTTTTTTTTTTTTTTTTTTTTGGTCAATATTGGATTTTTAGAATTTCTATTGGGTTGGAGGACAAGGACGTGAGGTGGATTGATCTTAGCCTGCGATCGGCGGGTTAAAATCATGATGCGCTTGAGTTTTACATGGAGAGACATCATTTGCTTTTGAATGTTGGAAGGCAAATGGGAGTGGTCGGTCCTCTTCTTGAGTTTCTCCATCATTGGCGGCTAGGAGAAAATCTGCCTTGAGTGAGCAACTTCGGCAAGAATTTGTTTAACCTAGGTTAATGAGTATAGATTTAATAACTCTTTAACTAGGCTTTTAGTACAAGTTTAGTACAACATGGTAGAACTTGGATTAGTCCAAGAGGTGTTTGCAAGAGCTTTAAATATTGATCCAAAGTTGCTTAGAAGGCGGTTTCAGCACTTGTATTATTTCAATCTGCAGCCTTGGTCCATGTTTGAGGCATTGGGAACCTAGGCTAAACAACTCGGATTTGAACACTTTTTGATCCTGTATTTAGTAAAACTTTAGTACTATATAATGGAGTTTGAATTGGGCCAAAAGGATATTGATAAGGTCCATAAATAATGTCTCAAAAATGCTTGAGAGGCGGTTATAAAACTTGAACCAAATGTTATAAAACTTGGTTTTGAACTTGAACCCTAAAGGGAAAGTGTTTAATGTTGTATTGTGATGGCGTAGGGCTACTTATATATTATTGTACCCCTACGTGATGACCTATTTAGGGTTATTTGCTCTATAGTGCCTAATATATTGCACCTCTACGTGGGGTACCTCTATATAGTTATTGATTCATATAGGGAGTGAAATAATTGTAGCACTTGTTTATTTTGTTGAGTAAGAGTATAAATACCATATGATTGGATTATTGTACTCTATATTGTTAAGTATATGTCATGCTATTGTGAAGGCTTGGCGGGGTGAGTTTAGTATTAAGTTGCAAGTGTGTAAACATAGCAACTTAGTATGGGAGTGGTTCCTCTATGATTATAAAGCTGGTACAATATTCGTACTAGGTAAGGGAGTCTTAAATGACCTAAGCGATAAAGGTAAGGGCTTTATGATATGCTTTTTATAAAAATATACTCGGTACACGGTACACAAACCAAACTCATATTTGTATACCGTGTACCAACCAAGAATGCATAAAATGTGCTTTGAGAACCATAGCGAGAATATAGAGTATCTATGAAAATCACACAAATAATTGATAAAGAGCTAAAGAAAAAACGAATAATGCGTAATCTAAATGGTGGTAATAATTAATTTAAAAACGTAATATTCGATTACAAACAAATAAGTTAGAAAGCGTGGATGAAATAATTTAGGAACATCTAGTTCTAGATCTCATTTTGGGGCGATTGACGGCATCGCGGACGGTGATTATGTCGCCTACGTTTGAGCGCACGAAATCAATCCTGGCACCCTAGATGCACCTTATATGAAACAAATTAGGATACAGTTTATGTATCCTAGTTTGTTACATATTTAGTAATATTAACGAATAGAAGAAAACATATGCCACTATAAAGAAAACGATAAATAACCGTACTCATAATCAAATATGTAACATGTTATATTTAATAAAAATTAAAATAAAAATATACATATATGTATATATATAAATATCATTTTTGCACAAGCGTTGGGTCCAAAGATTGAAACTTTGATTAATTATTATAATAATAAATCTACTTTCAAAGTTTCAATCTTTGGGCCAAATGCTTGTGCAAACTTGATATTTTCCACCCCACTACTATCACGTACAACCACTACCATGGGGTTATCTTTGGAGTGGAAAATCTCAAGTTTTTGCACAAGCGTTAGGTCCAAAGATTGAAACTTTGATTAATTATTATAATAATAAATCTACTTTCAAAGTTTCAATCTTTGGGCCAAATGCTTGTGCAAACTTGATATTTTCCACCCCACTACTATCACGTACAACCACTACCGTGGGGTTATCTTTGGAGTGGAAAATCTCAAGTTTTTGCACAAGCATTAGGTCAAGATTGAAACTTTGAAAGTAGATTTAGCAATTAATCGAGAAAACAAGAAAATCCCCAACTTCGGTTTGTAGAAGATACAAAAGCTGCCGGTTGGGGATTTTCTTGTTTTGATTAATTATAATAGTAAATCTACTTTTAAAGTTTCAATCTTTGGGCCAAATGCTTGTGCAATAGACTTGATATTTTCAGGTGTAACATGTTATATTTAGTAAATATAACATGTTACATATTTAATAAACATAACATGTTACATATGCAACAATTAGATAAGTTACTAAATATCTAATTTTCAAGTCTTTTAAAGTCAAAGGGGAGGAAGGGGGTGAATGTATCAATAATGTAACATATTCAACCGCACACTACCTTAGTATGGTTCTAGATCCCATTTTGGGGCGATTGACGGCATCGCGAACGGTGATGTAATATCGCTACGTTTGAGCGCGATATCAATCCTGGCACCCTAGATGCACCTTAGGGTATTGTGGTTGGTGGTTAACATCTTAAAATATAAATAAGATGAGAGCCTTTCTCACCAGACTATCAAAATCCGTCCATCTTTGATCAAGAAATATAGAGCAAATAAGTTCTTGTCGGTTTGAAGCAAAGGATTTTACGTTTAATAAGAGTTTTTCAGTTTCATTTGTCCTCTTCTCTCTAAGGATCTCAAACATCACGGCCATGTTCTTGTCGGTGTACATTTTACTCTTATTTGGTGTTATACGGTCACAAGTAAAAACAAGGTAACAGTATAACACCGGTGAAGAGAAAACAAAACTTTCCTCAATTTTTTAATCTCCACCTTCCATTTACTCGAGATCTGATTGCGAGAATCTTTCTCATGAGCTTGAAAGGCTGGCGGTGTTGCCCTCAATCTCACGGTTGCTTCGCATGTGCAGCCGTGAGATTGAGGCAACACCGCCAGCTTTCGAGCTCATGAGAAAGATTACGCAATCAGATCTTGGGTAAATGGAAGGTGAAGATGAAAAATTGGAGGAAAGTTTCTGTTTTCTCTTCCTTTGGTGTTATCTTGTTACCTTGTTTTACTTGTGACCGTATATCACCGATGAAGAGTAAGCATTGCTATCAGGTATTTGTGATCTTTGAGATTCTTAGAGAAGGAGAACGATGGCTGAAAAACTATATTAAGCGAGAAATCCTTTGCTCAGCTGACAAGAACTTATTTGCTCTATCTTTCTTGTTCTAAAGCTGAGATAGGGTTTTGATAGTTGTGGATGATAACGACTCTCATCTTGTTTATAAATGTTAATTTAATTCATCGTTGTAAAATTATATATTTTACAACAAAGAATTAAATATTAATATTTAAAATTATTCACAATAGTAATCACGCATTTCGGGATGGGATAGGTTTATCAAACATGCACTTAAAGGGACGAGTAGGTGGTTAGGTAGGGACACCATTATCCTTTAGTTTAGTTTGAACTAGAGCTCAAGATTTGTTGATACAATTATTCACAATATTAATAGGTAAAAAGTCCCAGCGGCCCCAATTTAAGGCGGCATGGAGCATTACAATGGAGAAATTGTTTCCGCGAGTTTCAATTTCAACAAGACATTCTTGAACTCACGCGCTTTCACCAAAAACAACAGGAAACTTATTGACGGGAGGTATAGCATGCCATGCATCTGGTCTCTAAAAGATTGGAAGATTGATTGGGATGCGCTCAGAGGCCTTCGTGCTTTTGGGATTCGGAGCGACATGTGTTCACCCTATCGTACAACGATACGGGTGCCAACGATGGAGGATTTTCGAGCAGCGGCGGTGTGGGTGAGTCGAGGCTGTGGCATTTCCTCGAGACGAGACGATCGATTACGGAGCAACTATGCGAATTCTTGGGATTATCGGCGAGGCTGGGTATCGGGCATTGTCGTTGACGATAGATTCATAGACTTGACTCATATAGCTTGATTGAGTCGGACCGGCCCGGAATTTGTTTGATCTATCCACTTCCTTAGATATATTCATGTTGCTCATTACATACTGCGCACTACTTCTGCGCGGCTACATCGGAGTGTGTCCGGCTACTGTTAGAGATCATCGGGCGGTGAGAGGTGATCGAGGAGTTGACATCCGGCATATTCAATGCAGTCGAGGAGCGATGGACATCATTCAAGCTGTTGCTAGCGGAGACATACCACGGCATTGATAGATTAGCGGAGGATCAGTACATGGGTTCGAGCGGCCCAGTTACTATCATTGTGGGTGTATGAGAGATTTCGCTTGATCTCGCCCTTTGCCCGGAGGGCGAGACGGCATTACCTTGGGTGGCTGGACGGCGCGGGATATTGAGGATGCCGCTGCGAGAGTTGGCATAGGAGGTTGGCCTTGGCCCGATATGAGACCGCAAACACGAACTATTGGATTAGGCATGGGGATTGCGAGACTATGAGAGATATTCGGGACGGGTCGGTTATTGTCCGAGCTTAGGGACTACATGTATCATCCTTTTGCATTCCATCTCTAGTGAGCGAGACAGTACGGATACCGCGACGGACCATTCGGACTTTGAGAGAGCGATTGACGACTAATACAATGCCGATGATTATGGTGAGCCTCGGACTACACATTTCTTTGGCGAGCATTTCTAGAGGGCTTTCTTCGATACGACCACTACTCCGTCATACTAGAGGTAGCACATTTCGACCACAGAGTATCGACATGAGTACGAGGAGCGGCAAGGTCTGTACGGTGATGATAGAGGCTCGGCAGAGAGTGTTTTGGGGCGAGACTATTCTTCCGGCCGGACATTAAGAGGCATGGAGGCCAAGAGCAACCACGATGAAATCACTTGGCGACATTGCGGCGAGATTATGAGAGACGGGAGATTCGGAGAGGCTGCTTTGAGAAATGATCCCGAAGTGATAGCTCGCGAGGGAGGCCTTGAGGCGGGAAGAAGCGATGCGAGAGCTACCGGGTGATATATCCACCGGCTCACACGATACGAGCCGGGACGAGGTTCGGCGGCTTTTTCAACATACCTAGACCAAAGACCTCCGGGGACCGAGGCGGAGGAAGAGTAGAGATTCGAGTTCGGGAGCGGGAACGAGTTCCTAGACACTTTAAGAAGACACATTTAATATATTGTTAAATATGAGTTAGAAGCTTTATATTTATTTTAAGAAGATGCGTGTTTGCTTTTAAGTTTGTAATTCAAATTTAGGGAATGATAATACGTTAATTACTTCTAAAGCTGTTAATATATTATGAAATCCAATAATTATTAACATCCCGATTTTGTTTCATCCGTCGATTAAATTGAGTGTACGTATAATATATGGATTGCAATGCGGGAGTGATGTACATTAACGATGATCGTAGTTGGATGTATAAGCGGAAGTTGCCGAATCAACGCGGTATCAATCACGAGTTTTATAGAGGGTTGAAGGGGTTTGTTGAATTTGCTCAATTAAATAAAACCGGTCACATGGATAAGGATGGTAAGATTAGGTGTCCATGCGACAAGTGTTGTAATGTCAAGTATCTAAGCTTGATCGAGACTCGAAACATCTTTTGCGTAACGGGTTTGAAGTTGGGTACAAACGGTGGACCCGTCATGGTGGCGAGATTGCGCACAAATGTTGCGAATAATCCCCGAGAATATTCATGTACCTCCCGAACCCGAACCTATTATTCGGGACAATGAAGAACCACCTTTGAATATGGAAGATATGGTTAGGGATGCGGCGGTCCTTCCTTCGATTGGTCGAGAGAACCAACGGCAAGAACCAACCCCTGCGGCCAAGAAATTTATTGATGCTATGGACTCTGCAAAGAGAAGGTCTATCCGAGGTTGCGAGATCGGTGTGTTGGAGGCGTGGTGAGCTCCTTAACATAAAGGCGGATTGCAATATTAGCCGATCTGCTTATAATCGTATCATGAAAGCAATTAAGCGGATGTTGCCGAAAGAGAATAAGATGGTTACAAACTTTTATGAGACAAAGAAGTTGGTTGGGCGAGATTGGGCTATGTTATGAAAAGATTGATGCGTGTAAGAATGATGCATGCTATTCTACAAGGAAGATTCACGAAGACAGAGTGTTCAATTTGCGGACAAAGTAGATATAAGCCAAGTCGGAGGGAGTTCAAAACACAAGAAAAACATACCACATAAGCGGTTGCGTTACATGCGTTGATTCCAAGGCTGCAACGCCTCTACGCGTCTAAATCTACTGCGAGGCAATGCGTTGGCATAAGGAAAGTTTGCGTGAAGATGGTGTGTTGATTCATCCCGGTGATGGGGAGGCATGGAAACACTTTGATGAGACTTATCACGACTTTGCGTACGAAGCAAGAAATATACGGTTATGCATCTGCTCGATGGTTTCAATCCGTTTGGTCTGGGGCAAAATCTTACTCTTGTTGGCCGGTTATAGCCACTTGTCTACAATCTTCCGCCACTGGTTGTGTATGAGTGATCCCTACATGTTCTTGTCGTTATTCATCCCGGCCCAGCTTGACCACAGGAGGAACATTGGCGTCTATCTCCGACCTTTGATGGGCCAATTGAAGCGGCTTTGGGAGGATGGGGTCGAAGCGTGGGATGCTTTCAAGCGAGAGAATTTCGGCATGAAGGCTGCGTTGATGTGGACGGTTAATGACTTCCCTGCATATGGGATGTTATCGGGTTGGAGCACCCACGGGAAGTTGGCTTTGTCCGTATTGTATGAGTGACACAAAGTCTTTCACGCTCACGCGCTCACGGAAAACCATGTTGGTTCGATTGCCATAGACAATTTCTTGGGAGGACCACCCATTCGGGACCCCGGAAGAATGCGTTTAAAAGAACAAGATTGACCATGATGAGGCCCGATTCGTTTAAGTGGTGACACGGTCTATGAGGAGGTATCTAGATTGCCGATCCTCGGTGGGGGAAAAAGTTTTCGAAGACCAAAATACAAGGGTTTGGGACTACCCATGCTTGGATCAAGAGGAGTATATTTTGGGAGGCTGCCATCTTGGAAAACAAATCTCATTCGACATAACCTTGACGTGATGCACATTGAGAAGAATGTATTCGATAATGTTTTTAACACGTTGATGGATTTCAAGAGAACAACTAAAGACAACGAAAAAGCTCGAAAGGACCTTAAGGAAATATGTAGGCGGCCGGCCTTAGACTTGGTATACGACGTCAATGGTAAACCGGTTAGACCGATGGCTCAATACGTGCTTACAAAGGAAAAGAGGCTCCTCCTCTGAAATGGCTCAAGGAGTTAAGGCTTCCCGAGATGGTTACGCGTCTAACATTGGTAAGCGTGTCAATGTAGAGGAGGGGAAAGTGCGGGGTTTGAAGAGTCACGATTGCCACGTTTTCTTTGGATAGGCTACTTCCGATTGCTCTCGGGGTCTCTTGCGACAATATGCGGGTGGCGTTAACGAGTTAAGTGAGTTTTCCGAGCGTTAACATCGACCACCTTTGCGTGTTGATCACATGAAAAAGCTTGAGGAGAGCATCGTAGTGACTTTGTGCAAACTTGAGAAGATATTTCCTCCTTCATTCTTTGATTCTATGGAGCATTTACCGGTCCACTTGGCATACGAAGCTAGAGTCGGTGGTCAGGTTCAATACGAGATGGATGTATCCATTTGAGAGGTAATTGAATTTATTCTATTTCTAAATAATTTGAGCGTTAACAATATACCTTCTTTAACATTATTTATGTTTTAATCTACGAATGACTTTTAGGTATCTAGGCCAATTGAAAAGGAAGATGAGCAATAGGGCCGTGGTCGAGGCCTCAATTTGAAATTTGTTATCATAGATGAGATTGTTGCCTTTGTCGGAACATATTTTCCTCGATGTTGATACGAGATTGACTAGGGTTGGCCGCAATTACGATGGTGGTTTTCCGTCTAAGGGAAACATCTACGTATTTTCATCCTGGTCGGTTCCTCGGCAAACGGGTTGGTACGCGTACGTTAACCGCTAAAGAGTTTGCCGCGGTCGAAACGTATGTTCTTCTTAAGCTGCGACGAGGTTGGGGAATATATCAAGTAAGTCATTGATGTTATGTTTACGCCTCGTCGATTAAATTATGCATGTTTAATTACTGCATATGAAATGCCTTGTTTAACCCTATTGCGAGAATGTTTGAAGATTTAGCTCGGGATTTATCTCGAGAACTCATCGCAACTAGGACGAGAAGAGAATTTCCAAGCGGCTAAGGAAATATGTAAATATTTCGTTTCATTCAAATTTATTCTATACACTTCTTTAAACATTCAATCTTAAAATTGTATTAAATTGGTTACAATATTGTCTTATAGATATTTGAACATCCGGGTGATGCCAAGGCTGCGAGGTTAAGACATTTAGCATCATCTCCGTACTTGAACGTTCATTTATACAACGGTTATTTCGTGAATGGCTATGTGTTTCATACCAAAGCTTACGGGGCTCTAAATTGACGTGGAATAGCGGTGTGAAGCTTATAGGGAATGATTATTATGGCGTCTGAAAGAAGTAGTCGAGGTGGAGTATTTGGGTAGAAACTTGGTGTTGTCTTGTTCAATTGTGATTGGCGGGATCTTTGTGCGAGGTGTTAAGAAGCACGCCATATTTGACCTCGTCGATGTAAAGGACTCGTCCAGGACATAATGGCGGCGACGTCTTCATCTTAGCATCTCGAAGCACAGCAGGTATACATGACTCCCTACCCTCGTCCGCGACCCGACGGATTGTGGGGCATTTGGATGACCAAGGCTAGGAGCATGATTGACAACCTACCCTCGTCGACAACTACGAGTCGTCATTAGAAGCACCCTATCAAGAGGATGAAATGCCGGTGCCACCTAACGTTTCATCGGCTAATCATCCATTAGATGATGTCACTCATATTCCTCAAAATGTTGATGAACTAGGAGGATATCTTACCGGTGAATTTGCCAACTCCGCCTCGTTCGGGTCATCTCGCGCACATTGATATTGATGAATCGAGGAAGAGGAAGAGGAAGAGGAAGAGGAAGAGGAAGAGGAAGAGGAAGAGGAACCGAGTTTGATTCATCGAGTCAGAAGACGAAGATGAAGAACTCGAGTTTTGTAGTAATTCGAGTCCGGTGATGATGATGGGGACGAAGATTAATAATAGTTTAAAGTTTAAAATTGTATTGTGAATGCTTTAGATTATTAGAACTTTAAAGTTTTATATGTAGTGTGAATGCTTTAGATTATTAGAACTTTAAAGTTTCATATGTATTGTGAATGCGTTAGATTATTTTTAATATCCGTCGTGTTATATATATTGTGAATGCTGTAGATTATTAGAACTTTAAAGTTTTATATGTATTGTGAATGCTTTATATTATTAATAGTTTAAAGTTTTATATGTATTGTGAATGCTTTAGATTATTAGAACTTTAAAGTTTTAGATGTATTGTGAATATATTGTTTCCTATTGTTAAAGTTGTATATTTTAATATTTTTCTTGTAGTACGAGATGAGTTCTAGTAGAAAGGGGTAAGAGGACCAAGCCCATTTACACTTTGATTCTTGGGGCCTTGGCCGTCCCGATCCGTAGCGATGGTGTTGACCCCTCACTCGGTAGTACTAGCTCCACCTCTGGGGCCGGTACTCGGACTACCGTAGATTACGAGGGGAGGATATATGTCCGGATCTCGGCACTTTATGACCGATAAGTAACTCTTCATTAATTTGATATAAGTTGGTTCCTTTTTGCTTTATATATAATTCATTATTTAAGTTAAAATGTTATTGTATAAATATACTTGGCGAGGTGGGTAGGTGGATACCCCACTGGCACTAAGATCGGGCAATGCGGCGGTCTCGGAAAATGACCGATTTTTGGCCCAAGCTGGAAAAAAATTGCCACGAGAGGCGAGAAGGAGGATGCGTGGGATGAGTTTAGGGTAATGTGTTAATGGTTTTTATTTAAAACTTAAATGTTAGTTTGTTATTAAAATGTTATAATTAATAATGATTATACTCTTTTAGTTTTGTAATGTTATCATTATATGTTGTAGGCTAAATATTATTGGGATCCGAGACATCAGCGGCGACGGCTAGATATGTTTTCTTTGGCGAGGCTCACAAGGCATTTAAGGATTTTATTTGTAAATACTTTTCTCTATCCTTAATTAGTTTAATTAACAATGATTATACTCTTTTAATTTTATAATGTCATCATTATATGTTTACAAGATATTCATATTTTTATAGGTACCACGAAGAGAAATTATTATACTGCTCGGCTCGCGGCGGGACAGCAGCCCTTGTGTCCTACTTTTATGACCGTTGAGGTGTTTGCTCAATTTTGCGAATATTGGGGGTCGCCTGCGGCGAAAGTTTGTATCCGAACGAGGCCAAGGCCAATAGAGCGGGCTCCTCGAGGGTCGGCGGCGTTGCATACCGGGGGACGCTCACGGTCGCCCAGAGCATCACGACCGCATGGTATGTATGTTAATTTAAATGTAGTAGTGTATGGATGCTTTTAAATAGGTTTATGTACGTATGTTAGCTGGGAGCCAATGTTGATGCTATGAAATCCATAGTTTTAGTGTAAATGTAGTGTATGCATGCTTTTAAATCAGTTTAAATGTTGCATTTATATATACAATTTCAAAGTAATAATCTCGCTTATTTTATTTATAGGAAAGGGAGTATGGTCCGAATATCACTTTTGTGGATGTTTACGCTAGCACCCATATTCGGAATTCTACAGCGCCCGATCAACCTCCGCAATGGGTTGACGATCGATCTGCTTCTGCCTTTGTAAGTAAACTACCATTAAATGACTTGATTTTGAATATGTAAATTTATTTATGTACCTTACATTGTGTATATGATTATAATTGTTTGTTTTATTTTTCAGCCGCATATCAAGCCGCCGTTGTTCCGATGGGAACGCCTCCGCGAGCCCGTCCCCTTCGTGCACGATGTTTGGCAGGAGGTCACCTCTCAGGGACATCCAAGGAGAGGAGCCCGAGTGTTAGGGATGGGGGATTACGGGCGCGGCAATGCCCGTCGGCGTCGACCGGCCGTCGGAGAAATGTTGACCACCCCATGTTTCATGATCCGAGGGTCGACACTGCTGGAGGCTGCGTTGGAGGAGGAGAGACGCAGCGGGCAAAGCTTGCGGATGCTTTGGCAGTTTCGGACGCAGATGCAGGAGGAGAACGATCGACGCCATGCAGAGACTCAGAGACAATTGGCGCTGTTGATGGCTCGTCTCGGCCCGGACTCCCAGGATAATTCCCGGCGTCCCCAGGGTTGATTGCGGACTTTTTTAGACATTGTTGTATTAATTTATACTTGTTTGTAAACATTTGAGACATTTGGTACCCGCGAGCCCCTCCCCGCCTCTCCCCTCCCCCGCTCCACCCCTCTCCCCCTCCCCGCTCCACCCCTCTCCCCCTCTCCCCCTTCCCCCCCTTCCCCCTCTCCCCCTATCCCCCCTATCCCCCTCCCCCCCTCCCCTCCCGAATTGGTACGGTGGTATTTAGTTTTTATTTGGTACTTATTTGGTATTTGAATTTTAGTTTTTATAGTTTTAGTTTTAGAAATTGAAATGTTATATCGTGTACAAAAAATTTTGGTTTTTTGATATTTTAAAATATTTTTTTAATTTATTTCGAGAATCGGCGACGGAATTTTCCGTCGCAAATTATCTTTGAAAGAAAAATTAATTAAATAAATTAATTTCAGGCGGAAATTTCCGTCGCTGTAATAAAAATTAATTTAATTAAATTAATTTCGTGACGGAATTTCCGACAGCTATAATCATTTAATTTTTATTTAATTTTTGATTTAGTGCGGAAAATTCCGTCGTGTAATAAAATTTAAATAAAAATTAAATAATTTCTATGACGGTATTTTCCGCCGCTGAAATAATTTAATTTCAATTTAAATTTTATTACAGCGACGGAAATTTCCGCCGCTGAAATTAATTTAATTAAATTAATTTTTATTACAGCGACGGAAATTTCCGCCGCTGAAATGAATATTTAATTAAATTAAATTAATATAGCGGCGGAAATTTCCGTCATTTGTAACCATTAATTCACCGGCGGAATTAAATTCCGTCGGTAAAAGAAAAAAATAGCGGCGGAAATTGACCCGCCGGAGCACTGCGACGGGCTGGTAGCGGCGGACCACCGACGGAATTTTTCCGTCGCTGATTATTTTTAGCGACGGAATTTTAATTTTAGCGACGGAAATTTCCGTCGCTAAACGACCTTTTTCTGGTAGTGCGTGTCAACAAGCAATCTTTCCGATTCCACATTGTCAATTCGAACCTTTATTACCAAGGGTTGTTCACGGGCAGCGCGGCTCCCTGCTAATTCGTTAGGAGAAAAGCTAATAACCTCTTCCGCTTTATGAACCCAAGCATGGACATGGTACACCTTGCTTAGTTCATGGATTTGGTTTCTTAGCTGTCTCGTGGAGACTGTCTCTTCTCGGATTACATGCAGCTTGGCCCTAGGAGGCCTTTGTTCTCCCTCTTCGCTTTTATCATCATCTTCACTTTCCTCTTCCTTCTATTTTTGCTTGCCATCTTTCTTCATTACATAGCGGTCTAGCTTTCCCTCATCAACCCACCTTTGGATCATTTTCTTGAGGGCGTAACAGCCTTCAGTGTTGTGACCATGGTCCTTGTGGAAATCACAGAATTTGGAAGTGTCACGAGGGAATTTTGGTTTACTGCTCAGCGGATGGGGTGGGGGAAGATTCACTAGCTGCATGATCTCAGAGATGGATTTGGTATGAGGGGTAAATACCTCAGGCTTCTCAGTTCTTCTTGTTCTATTCTTCCCCTTGGAACCCTTACCATTCCCATTGTCATTGTGGCGAGTGCCAGCCGCTTCTGGTTCCGCCTTGTCAGATTCCCTTTTCTTGCTTTTATCCTCAGCCATGGCAATGGCATAAGCCAAGTTGTACAGTTCAGCCTTGGATTTAGGTTCTCGGGCGGAGAGTTCATAGATGAGGGGACCAGATCTCAAACCGGAATTAAAACAAACAATAACCTCCCTGTCAGTGAGGCTTTCTTCCACTTGTTCCGCCATTTTACGGAATCGATTGTAGTAACTGAGGGTGGTTTCATTCTTCGATTGTTCAATGTTGGCAAGGTCAGACAACCTCATCTTCCTTCTTCCAGCCGTGGCAAAGTGGTCCAAGAACATTCTCCTCATGCCCCTCCAGCTATCGATGCAACCTTTTTTCAGCTCACGGAACCAGGTCAAGGCTATTCCGGAGAAGGTGCTCGCGAAAGCTTTACAGAGCATGTCATCAGCTTTGGTGAGGAGGTTCATAGTTTGTTCAAAACTTTGCACATGGTCCTTTGCATCTGTGGTTTTGTTGTACTTTTCAAAACTCGGGACCTTAAAGTGAGGATTTGGTGGTGCGTCAGTTATCCTCTGGGAGAACGGACGAGTGGACCAGTCATAGTCGTCAATATCAACTTTCTTGCCCATTTCCATGTCATCAAGTCTCTGTTTTAGGAGTTCCCATTGTCTTGCGTCTACTCCCTTATCAGTGCTAGAGTGCGTGCTGCGTTGGGAGCTACGGGTTGACTTATCTCTGGGGCGGTCATTCACCCTACTGTGTCCCTCGTCGTTTCGGTGGCTGTCACGTCGTTTAGATGGTGCTTTATCATGTCTTGGTTCCAACTCATGGCCACCAAGTATCGTTCTGTATGGCTCTGGAGTTCTCGGCTGTACAAATTCACGAGGATGAGGATGGGGAGAGTCTCTACGAGGACGAGGAGAATCATGGCGAGGTCGACGGGGTCGAGGTGATCCGGGACGACGAGGTGCCATGACGAGACGAGGAGGGGATAGCCGCTTGGACAGGCTGAGCCTCGTCCTTAAATCCCTTGAATCCACTTCTTGTTCCCTGGAACTCAATTGGCTTCTCAGGTCAACTACCTGGTCTTTCTTCTGATTGTTATGCCGAGGACGGGGGGGGGGGGGATCTCGAAGGGCCTGCTTAGGTGGTACAGCAGGGTCGAGGGGAGGACCTCGTCGCTCACCCTGCTCCCTTCCACGAGAGTTGCCCATCGACGGCAGCATGAATTCAGCCATGGAATTGTCTGGATCCAATTGCAAAAGAGCAGCTTGTGTCTCATACATCCTTTGCAACGTCTCCATCTGCCTATGTAGCAAAGTACGTCGGTCAACGGGCTGAGTGCCTTCTGCTTGGCCGACGTCGGCATTCTTCGTCGCCTTTCTTCCCATTCGTTTCCCTCGAGGACGAGTAGGACGAGGAAGGTTGGCACCTTCTCCCTCGGCAGTTGGCTTCCCCATGGAACGAAGCGTCATGGCGAGGGGAGGTGGTCCTTCGGGCTGAGGAGGAGGAGGAGGAGGCACCTCGACATTGGGGTTGACCCCGTTCACTTGAGTCTGCTCCTCGGAGGTAACACTTGTAAATCGTCCGTCCTCCATTGCAAATCAACAATTGTGATAACAGAATTACCAATTGGGCGAATTTTCCACTAATCAAGATTTCCAACCAAACTTTGGGGCAAAATTAAACGCAGACGCAAAATCGCAATTTTGCTATTTGACATCGTCAAATTTTCCAGCTAAAACGATTGTTCCAAGCAAAAACTGGGCAAATTCCGACTGAATCTGCAGAATCCGATCAAAATTGGAACAGAGCAAAACAGAACAGATTTTTTCGTTGAATCAAGAACAAATTCGGCAAGAAATCAGGCTTCACGCGAGCTTTTTCCAGGCCAAACAAAGGGTGTTTGAATCGATTTCCCGGCAATGGAACCAATTGATGATGCCAAAATCGTCAAATCAGCCCAAATTCAAGTGATCGTTTGCTCCGGCGATTGCTAGGCCTGAAAATAAGAGAAAACACGTAAACTAAGTCGGGGCTTGACCGGCGAAGGCCCTCCGGCGTGAGAGTAAGTTCACGGGTTTTGTGGTGAGAAACTAAATTGACAGAGTTTCTGTATGTAAAAAGTAACGTACCCAATAATGTGCTATATGACTTGTATTTATAGGGATGGATTGATAGAATCCATGTTGACTTGAACTTGTAAAGAGATAAGGTATAATCCTCAAAGGATTACATCTGTTAAGGAGTCATTGTTTGACTTGAATTGATGTAGATGGTTATAATCCTGATTGGATAATAACTGTTGAATCCTTGTTTGAATAGGACTGTTTCATTTGCTTGTCGGATAGCCGAGGAACATAAATGTCTTATCTCGGCATTTGCGTGTAAGCCGAGATGCATGAATTTGCTTCCTCGTCAATTGATGATCTGCCGACATGTGGATATGTCGAGACGCATGATTTTGTCTCCTCGTCATATAAAGATATGTCGAGGTAAGAACTTTTCTCTCCTCGTCATTCATGACCTCTCGGAGCATGATGAGCCAAGGAAGATGTAATGGTATGAAGAGCCCGTTGTCAATATTAAGGCCGAGGAAGGTACCTCTTGACATACGAGGAAGGTATCCTCGGCACTCATAATTGGGGCATTTATACTTGCATATTGGGTCAAGATTAGCCTGATTGATGACGATATATGAGACCGAGGAAGCTCATGGTTGCTTCTCATAACTTATATATGGATTATGTTTATAGCCCAATCCATTTGGGCCTGATCCGGACAAGCCCATGTTCGTATCTCGATTTATACTGCTCAAATTTCAATAACAATTTTTAGTTTTTCATTATGATTATCAATTTTTTTATTATTTTGGGGTCAATATGTTTGGTTGACATAATTTGTCAAAATTTTGCAATTTAAAATGAAACCGAGGAAGTATACATTATGGATTATGGTTTGTAAGTCTTTTCATACCAGAGAAGATTTAAATTTCTCTTATGAAATCACTACTGATCCTATTTTTTAATGAAATTAGAAGAAAAAAAAACCCTTATTTCTTGAGAAATAGTACTATTTATATAATAGTGACATACTCCCTCCGACCCAGCTCAAGCTTTACGTTTTGCTATTTTGGGTGTTCCGTTAAAAGCTTCACTTTTTCTTTTTTGGCAAAAAATCTTTACTATTTCCTCCACTCATTCTCTCTCCTAATTCATTATTACACTCACAACACTTTTCAAATTTACTATTTCCTCCACTAATTCTCTCTCCTAATTAACTATTACACTCACAATATTTTTTCTTCTCACCCATTTTCTTAATTTGCGTGATTTGAAAAAAAGTGGAAAGCATGGATTGGGACGGAGGGAGTATTAATTATACTCCCTCCGTCCCACCAATTGCTTCACCCTTTTCCTCCGGCACGGGAATTATGGTAATGGGAGGGAAAAAAAATGTTGTGAGTGTAATTTGAAAATATGAGAGAGAATTAGTGGAGGGAATAGTGAATTTGAAAAGTGTTGTGAGTGTAATAGTGTTTTAGGAGAGAGAATGAGTGGAGAGAATAGTGAAGATTCTTTGCCAAAAAAGGAAAGGTGAAGCTTCTAACGGGACGCCTTTTTGGGTAATTAGTGAAGCTTTTATTGGGACGGAGGGAGTATGTACTTTCGTCTATTGTTACAAATAAGGCAATACTCCCTCCGTCCCAGCGATATTAAGAAAGTTTGAAATGACACGGGAATTAAGAAAAAAGTAAATGTTGTGAGTGTAATAGTAAAATAGGAGAGAGAATGAGTGGAGGAAATAGTAAATTATACTCCCTCCGTCCCATTAAGCTTAAGAAGATTCCATTTTGTGCGGGAATTAAGGAATATTATTATAGTATTAGGAGAGAGAATGAGTGGGAGAAGTGTTGTGAGTGTGAAAAATTAAATATGAGAGAGAATGAGTGGAGGAAATAGTAAATTATAATGTGTTGTGAGTATTAAAATAATGTAGGAGAGAGAATGAGTGGAGAGAATAGTAATTTAAGGTTTCCTTTTTGGGATTTCTTAAGACTTATGGGACGCCCAAAATGGAAAGTTTTCTTAAGACTTATGGGACAGAGGGAGTAATGGTGTTGTGAGTATTAAAATAATGTAGGAGAGAGAATGAGTGGAGAGAATAGTGATAATAACTTTCCATTTTGAGAATTCTTAAGATTAGTTGGACGCCCAAAATGAAAAGTTTTCTTAAAATCGGTGGGACGGATGGAGTATATTGTTTACACCTTAAGGACGTTAGAAAATTAACACTAGTTAAAAAGAACACCTTAAGGACGTTAGAAAATTAACACTAGTTAAAAAGAATACTAGCCCCGTTAAATAAACACCTATTTCAACCTTCTTTTGCATCTTATAGTGTAATCCTCATTCCACCACAAACCCCACAATTAACACCTCCACCACCCACGACCGCCCCCATCATTATCACCACCACCCACCAAGATTCAAACTTTAAAAGCCCAAATTTGTATATAAAAATTTCCCAATTTCAAACCCTACGCCACCCCATAAACAAAACCACCAAAATTGAAATCTCAATCTACATAAATTTTAAATCGAAATCCCCAAAATTTAAATCACCATTTACAAAAACATAAAATGACCATTCAAGCTCCAATAACAAATCGAAATCAGATCTGAAAAATAAAACTTGAATCCGTACAGCAAGGGTTTGATTTTGGGTTTTCAATTTGGATGAAGAACAAGGATTTTGATGACGCCACGACTCGAGGTGGCTAAGGTTGCAGAAAACACCTCGCATCTCGGGCAAGATCTGCAAAATAGCACCGTTAGGGGGTGCGGGGGTTGCCCCGCTATAACCCTCTAGTGTAAGAGTAAGTATGTGTTTATATGAGTAAACATGTACTCCCTCCGTCCCGGAACAATCTTCACAAACACTGTTTGCACTGGTTTTAAGGAGGGAGTATTATATTAAAAGTGTTGTGAGTGTGAAAATAAAATAGGAGAGAGAATGAGTGGAGAGAATAGTAAATTATAATGGTGTTGTGAGTATTAAAATAATGTAGGAGAGAGAATGAGTGGAGGGAATAGTAAAGATTTCTTTCAATTTTAGGTAAGTTTTAAATGTGTGAAGTAAGTTTTGGGACGCCCAAAAGGGAAAGTGTGAAGATTTTTCCGGGACGGAGGGAGTATATGAGAGCTCTAGAAAGAGTATTGTAGAGAGAGATAGAATGTTGTGTAAATGAGAGATTTAGAGATTAGCTTCACCTTGAGGAAGGTTATAATTTATATAGGGGAGAAAGTGTGTAGGTGACACTTTGTGGAGGTCCCACCGTATATATTTGGTATATATATATATGTGATATATTTGACTGTATGAAACTGTATATATATATATGTATAAATATATCCGAAAAGTCGGGATTCATCAGATTTAGAGATAGAAAGCTTGAAATTACAGATCTGGACATGTCAAACTTAGAGATGGAAGAAGATGAAGGTGGAGGGAGAGAAAATTCGGGGCTGGTGGGTGTTGGAGAAGTGCTTGATGCTGGTGGGTGTTGGAGAAGTGCTTGATGCAAAACCAATGAGGAGGGGAGCATCATAAGGAGTTGGTTGGAGGGTGTGGAGTGGGCAGGGGTTGAAGATGATGAAGACATGGTTTGAAGATGGAGAATATGGGGGCAATAAGAGGGATAAGGGCTGAGAATTGGGAGGAAATTTCTTGGGTTTCCAAAATGAGAAGAAGATAGATTATTTTTTGGGGAG
This sequence comes from Adenophora triphylla var. japonica, assembly GCA_022495995.1. Classification (NCBI taxonomy): domain Eukaryota; kingdom Viridiplantae; phylum Streptophyta; class Magnoliopsida; order Asterales; family Campanulaceae; genus Adenophora; species Adenophora triphylla. The sequence goes on along the minus strand of JAFEMH010003616.1, from coordinate 133,213 downwards.
AAGAGGCAGAGGAGGTTTTCAAGATCTAAAATTAGTTAAATATTTAACGCGATTAGTTTACTTTAACGCTGTGTCGTAAATGCCTTGGTTCAATACCCCTACTAACTTATACTCCCTCCATTCAAGTAAGTATTTCACAGTTACTGTTCACGCGTGGATTAAGGAGAGAGTATTATATTGAAAGTGTTGTGAGTGTGAAATTAAAATAGGAGAGAAAATGAGTGGAGGGAATAGTAAATTATAATGGTGTTGTGAGTATTAAAATAATGTAGGAGAGAGAATGAGTGGAGGGAATAGTAAAGATTCCTTTCCATTTTGGGAAAGAAACAAAGTGTGAAGTATGTAATTGGACGCCCAAAATAGAAAGTGTGAAGTATGTAACTGGACGGAGGGAGTAATTGATAGTATTAGATTGTTAGGAATTTAATAAAAAAAGAAAATTAACCCCTCCTCCACAATAGATAAATAAATATACACAATTATTTGTAACCAAATAATGTCACCTACACTAACCTTACATTCAGCCTTCTAAGCCAAATAGAATGAAACAGCATATCCATCAAATCAAAGGGCTGAGACGGTCGATGCAACACAAAATGTCTTTGAACCTCCATTACTAGCTTCTGCTTCCTCAAGTATTCCTCCATTGAAATACCATCCAATATTTTCCTAATATCAGGTATCTTCCCCACCGGAATATGAACAGAAAACTTGCTCCAATCAAGAACATCACTAAATGGCAGCACATAACTATCTGAAATGATCACGGGAACACACCCAGCCGAAATCGCTTCAACAACTCTAGGACTCGCTACTTCATACCCACTAGGGCACAAGCAAAACTTGGTTTTTCCCATGAAGTCGAAGTAACTTTGGTTTTTGGGGAGGTAATGGTGAACTTGGATTTGCTCGTCTTTGTCATTCCAGTGTTGGAATAGGGATTTTCTTACGTGGCCGTGACAGCCACCTGCAAAGAAGGCGAGGATGTAACGATTGGTTGGGGCTTGGTCTAGAACTGGCGGACCAAGTTTCTTGTAGCCAATTTTGATTTCGGGTAAGGAAACGTCTCTTGATGGATGGAAACCTTCGGAACTATTGGCATTGCAAAGTACTCTGACGAAGTTCTTGTATAGTTTAGGTCTCGCGGCTGAAACTTCTGGTGCCTGAAAATGTTATTGCCATGTTACCAACTTTTTCTAGAGTGTTGTACTATAAATAAATATAAATAAAGGCGTATTGACATTTTGAACAATCATACTTTGTTTATGTTTAGACTCTGTTTTTAACCATTCATTTATATAAATAAAGGCGTATCGACATTTTAAACAATTATACTTTGTTTATACTCCGTTTTTAACCATTCATTTATAAGTTAGTAGTTTAATAATTGTACTTTATATGCGGACCCGTTATCCCAAAACCAAAAGCAAGGATACATATTTTTAATTAGCAATTTTTACTATTTCACTTTCAGTTTATTGAGATAATGAGTGTTTATCTAAAGTAAAATAGTTAAAATTGCAAAAAAAAAATAAAAAATTACAACAAATGAATGTAAGGGCAAAAACAAACCTAAGCTTGAAGAAAATAGGATGGTTCAAAATACCTTGATCGATCAACTTTACAATATCCCGATATCTTCGAGACGTGGAATTGCTGCAACAGTTAATCTTTTTCAGCAACGTAAGGCCACAACCGTGACCGATCCACCAGCAGGGGCATGGCAAAATATTGGCCTTATGTTGCAGTGTTACAGCAGTTCCAAATCCATGTTTTTGTGTATAGACTGTTATTGTCTTTTTTTTTTTTTTAGCAGGCGTACGTATAGGTTGTTGATATCATAAAAAGTGGTGAGAATACACGTACCCAGTCATGGCAGCTGACAAAGAAATGGTCGGCGCCACTGCTTCTGTTCCAATAAGGATACTTGGTCGATAAAATGCCAATGTAATCTGATACGATATTTTGAAGTCGACTTCTATCGAAATCTAGATGCGGTCTGTAGAGGTAATGTAGAATCTCGACAATGCTGACAGGGAGAAAGAACATGAGGGCCTCATCAGGGTTCTTGGCAAGAAATCGGCTCTTCCCATTCTCTAGCTCGTCCATGACCTGACCCTCAATGGAATATATGTCCTTCATAGGTCCAATATGAAACATTGGTTTCTCTCCTTCCTTGTATGACCAGACCTTAAACATCTTCTCCATCTCTATGTGGCTCCTGCATGCTTGTTCATGTAACTTGTTAATTGTAATGGAATGTATGAAGCATTCTAAATTGACTTAAGAACACCTTATTAGTACCATATTTCAATGTTTATTTGCGAAAATATATGCTATAAGCTCAGTCAAAGAGCTCTTGCTTATTAATCTGATGTTTCTTTTAATATGAGAGGTCAGGGGGTTCGAATCCCACCAAATGCAATTTCTATCACTTTGAAGTACTACTCTAGTAATAGTTTAATTCGTTTATTAATAATAACCTAATTTAAAAAAAAAAAAAAAAAGTCTATAAGCACAAACAAAGTGCACTTGTATAATTTTGCCTCATGATTGCCTATAATTCAACTATTTCAAAGTGAAAAATTGACACTCGTTACGGGAGGGAAGGAGTTTATTATGAAGAGCTCTTTCCAAACATCATTTCCTTTTCGATGGAAGCGAAATCAATAAGATGTGTGCTAAGCTGCAATAGCGGATTAAAAAAAATTAACACGACGCAAAATATAATTCGATTGGAGGGAATTAAACGTGTCTATCTTAAACTTGAATACAAGACACAAACACCTCACAAGTTAACATAAATTACGGGTTGAATTGTATTTTGGACAATTTAGATGAGTGCTTCCTGTCATCAACAACAAGAAGAATCACACACTGAAGTAGAAGAGCAGAAGTATATTGCCTAGTTTGGGCATGAAAAGATAATAGACCAAATGTCGTCGTTTTTTGAATTGAAACTAGTTATATAAAGCTAGCTAGCTAGGTTAGCATTGTTGTATATGACTCAATTGTGGGTAGGGAATCAGTAGGTTAGGCACACCAAAAGATGTTATCTTTAAGGTATTTAATTCGTCCCACTATGGTGTAATGGTCTCAACGAATTTCACCTCCAGGATACAAAACCTACACACTCTTATTCAAAGTTACACTCCTTTGAATAACTCGGGAACAATAATCGAAGCTTTAACTGTTTGACTCGAAGAATAGATTTGTTAAGAAGAAAGACTCAGGAAGTAATTAACTCAGTGATTTCTCTATATAATTATACAGTTCCAAGGAGACCAGCCCTATTTATAGAGTTGGTGTTGTCGTCTTGAAAAGACACAACTTTTCCGAACTGGTGCCTCAGCTGCACGGGCGTGTTACCAAAGTTGCACGGCCGCTCCATGCTTTTGGGCGTGTCACCAAAATTGGCACGCCGCTCCGTACTTGCACCTGCGTGCTCTTTGCCTTGCACGGCCGATCCGGCCGTGCCCCTCCGAACAGTCATACTCTTCTGTAAATGACCATTCAAAGAGTTACAACCCTAAACATTTAAACTGATATACTTCCTCCCTCCTCAATACCATAACCGGTATCAAGATTTAATTAATATTTAAATTAATTAATTTATTTCTTTCTTTCTTATATATATATTATATATATATATATAATAATATAATACTCAAAACTTTAAGCCATACTTGATATTTTCCCATAATAGAGGGAAGCTCAAGCAAGCTTATAGGAACTCTTCAAACTTAGCTATTATATAACAAGTTTAGCTCCACAAGTTTTAGTAGTAATCCCATGTGGGATAAAGAAGACACAAGAAAACAAGAAATGAATAAAAAGACTTTATACCATGAATGAAAGGTTGGTTTACAAACTCAATATGGGAGATGACCAAGTATTATATGTGAATACTACTACATATAACAAGCATATGTACCTATGTCTTGTCTTGGTTCCAACAACATCATAACCATACTATGTTGTCCCCTCCTCCCGTGCCTGCAATAAAGTGAACAATACATACTTGTACTATTGACTTGAGTAATAAGGTCGGAAAAAACAAAAAAAGTTTATAAAATTTTGGGTACAAAATGATTTGAACTGTTTGATTTAATGTTGTGATTGTATGTCTCAATGCTCATTAATTTACTATCAAATCAAACACTGCCTAATCATTTTCTGCCCAAAATTTTGAGTATCTCCTAGCAGCATTGTTCGACTTTTAAGTTATTTTAGAAGCAAATATATCTAAGCATCTTTACTATCCATCTAATAAACTTGTAACATTGCACCTATATATTGAAAGTATTTGTTCAAATATGTGTCAGGTAACTTCCTTAATTATAAATGGACATTTATTTAATGATAAGTTGTTCATAACAATTAATTTACTTATAACATTTTGTCATAGTTAATTACCAAGAAAAAGAATAGAAAAGAAGAGATCTTAACTGATGGAATGCATAAGGATTTCTGTAAACGGGTCCTCGAGGAACAAAACTGATATTATTCCTAGAAGTCATCGTATATCTCCGCATTTGAGCTGCCTTTCTTATTGCTGCCCGAGCTGCTGCCAATCCTTCTTCAATTCTCTCAACTCTAGAACTACTAATTTTCTCCTATAATCAATCATGTTTCAACACAAACCATTACTCAGGCCAGATCAGATTAATTTCTAGCACTCATTAATAATAAAAACTGTTGTGGATTTACTGCATCAAAACTACTGGAGGTTCTCTTTAATTATAATTATAATTATAGACAAAATATATAATATGTTTTTGTACACCATAACCACAGGTAATACAACTGTTATGAGCTATTAGAGATAAGTAATCACTTATGACTATCCCGGTAGCATAGTACACAAAAGTGTGAATTAACAAGAACAATGGCAAATCAATGATTTAACGTGTTGTTCAGCAAAAGAATATTCAATATAAATCAGTTCAAAAACTTATGTGTATATTAAGGTATGAATATGAATACTCACATTGTGATTTGGAGCGGTAGCGGACAAGTGCGATTCCGGCGACGGTACCGGAGCTGGAGTGGTAGTAATAGGAAAAGGAAGAAAGTGGAAGTAGGAATTAAGGCAAGAGAGGAAAAGAAGAAGAAAGATAGATGGGTATATTATATAAGTACTCTTGCTGCTACTAATACTACTATCTACCGCCATTGATGATACTATGCACAAAACCTACTCTTTCTTCAAGATATTATTGTAGCTAGGGTTTTTGAGGAGACTTATTCTACCGAAGGTCAAGTTATGGTTCGTTTTATCCGCTGTCTTTCGCTTTCACGTTGTGTACAAGCCCAGACTCCCAATGGACTATGAATATTAAAATAGGTTTAATTTCTTAAGGCCCTTTGGTCCAAACAAAAACCTATATAAATTCACATAATTTACTGATACACCCGATAACCAAATCAAAATTGCTTATAGACTCACCCTCTTTAGACAAAACCCTCCTTCCCTCTCCTCCTCTCATTTCAATCTGAGCAACATCTCTCATAAACACACACACACACACACACCTTCTCTCTCCCCCCAAACCCCCACTCCTCCCGCCCCTCACTTCTGGTGCCTAACCTCCGATGCATCCTTCCTCTCCATCTCCCCTTCTTCATTTTCGACCGTAGCATCATTGCCAACACCGCCCGAGCCATTTGCTTGTGTCCAACCATCCTTTTTAGTGCCAGCGGTAATTCTAGTTTTATACATTAGGTATAAGAGTGTACAGTTCTATAAAATATGAAGAATTTTTATTATATGAAATTTTGACAATTTCATAAATATTTATGAATTTTTTTGTCGGACTAAGGAGATTAGGGTCCAACGCCCAAAAGGTATGTGCATTTTTTAGGTATATAGGTCTTTTATTATTATGATCAACTAAAATAAATTTTGACCATAATTTTATTAAAACATATTATTATATATATGCAAGCTTACAAATTGTATTTCTAATAGTAAAATCAAATTTTAAAAATAGGAAAGATAATTTTTTGTATAAAGTTTGGGTTAAAGTTTGAATTAAGAGATTATTACCACTAATCTTGAGCTCATATTAAATATCCATTTAAATACCTACATTAGCCAATTTTACCTAACCTTACCTTGTAATCCTATGCCATAAATAATGACCTCATATAGCACTTGAACCTGTTTATAACTTTTTAAATTACAAAACTACCCTAGTTATCAAAAAAAAAAAACTCTCATTTCTTGCTCGTTTGTTTCGATTTAGTTTGAATGATTTAGCATAAATTAAGGCAAACTATGTATGTTTGTTTCAACTTAAATATAATAAGTCAACAAGTAGAATACAATCACATTATTACAATACAAAAATAAAAGTCAAAAGCATCAAAATAGGAGGTTCCTCACTTTTTTTTATTAATGAGATATTGACTTTAATACACCACGTCAGAGTTCTGACAGACACAAGGCCACCTCAGGGGCGGATCAGGGGGGGGCAGGTGGGGGCACTCGCCTCCCCCCCACTCAGCGGCAAAAATGCAGTGGAATTTTTTTTTTTGCCCCCATCATATTTTTGTTATATACTCCCTCCGTCCCGCTAATATTAGCACACTTTCCTTTTTGGGCGTCCCGCTAATATCCGCACACTCCCAAAAAGGAAACTTTATATTAATAAAATATTCACCCAACCCCACTCATTATCTCTCCTACATTATTTTAATACTCACAACACCATTATAATTTATTACACCCTCCACTCATTCTCTCTCCACTCATTCTTTTACACTCACAACATTTTATTAAAATATCATATTCCTTAATTCCCGCGCAAACAGTGTTTGTGCTAATACTAATGGGACGGAGGGAGTATGTATATATATAATTAACTTCAAAATTAACACCAGTGAGTGGTGTTGTTCAGCGGTAGAAAGGATGAAGTTAAAGCCTTTGGTGTTTTCTTTCAAATCAATGTTCGAACCCTGCTACCTACATTTTCAATTAATTTTGTCTTCCATCTTTGCTATTCTTTCTCTTAACAGTTTTGTTTTTCTCTTTTTCCTAATTTCCTCACATTTTTTCAATCTTAATTAATTCGTTAGGCTTTTCCCATTTTTTTTGTTTTTGGTCTTTCTTCCTATTATCCCAAGTTTAATTAGCAAATTTGAATTTCATTTTTGTACGAGTAATATATTTTAATAAATTGTTTGCGTTAAATACTTCAACATTATTTCAATCGTTCTTTGAATTATTTACTTTTATCATTTTTGTTAACTAAAATACATTGTATTTCATGAATCCGACCAATTTTTTACTTGTCCGACCTGAAAATATTTTTTCGGGGGCAGTAATCTTGCCCCCCCCCCTCGGCCAATTCCTGGCTCCGCCCCTGGGCCACCTAAATAGTTTGCCGTGAATCTCTCAAAATCAATGTGACATATAAAAAAAATAAAATGTATTACTAAGTGCATCCCCCATTTATCAACTCAGTTCACCCCCATTGGCAAAAAAGAAATAATCAATGTAGGTATTAATGTAAAAAACAATTATTTTGACTTTTTTTTCCAAAATATTACTTTTTAAAAATTTATTTAGGAAAATAACATTATCAAAACTTTAAGTACTAAAGTAACACTTTTCAATCAAATTCGAAATTGATAATTTCGGATTAATGCATTCTGAAATTACCAATTCCGGATTTGATTTTTTTTTTTTCAAAACTGAATTTAACAAAATAATATTCCTGTTAATAGGGAGCGATCGCGCCTATAGTATGGAGCGATCGCTCCCAATGTATTCCGGCGTTATCAATTTCGGATTTTATTTTATTTTATTTTTTCAAAACTGATTAATTTAACAAATTAATATTTTCTGAAAAAAATAGAGAGCAATTGCGCGTTTTATGGGGGCGATCGCTCCTAATGTAATCCGGTATTGGTAATTCCGAATTTTATTAATTTTTTTTTAATACTGAATTGAACTGAACTGAATTGAATTAAGTAATTAATTTTTTTGAAAAATTCAAATCCAGAAATGCTAATTCCGGATTTGCTTTACAAAACCCTTCTCCCCCAGCAAATCTGTAAACAACCCACGCATAAACAAACCTCAGTGAAGAAGAAGGAAAAAGGAAGGAAGAAGAAGAGGAGGAGAGTAGGTGAATTTTTTTCAAAAAGATCTGAAAATTCAAGAAGTTGATTAAGAAGTTCAAGGAGAAGGGAAGGGAGGTGGTGGATTTTTATAAAAAAAAAACTGAAAAATTCAAAGAAGTGAGCATAAGAAGATCCAAAAAAAGAAGGTACATTTAATCCCTCTTAATTTTTGTTTGAAATTTAAATTTAGTATTTATTTAATTTTTTTCTAAATGTAGTGATAATGTTAAATTAGATTTTTTATAATTTATTTTTTCAATTTTTAAGACTAAATATGGCTGGAGTTCCACTTATTTTCATGTGTTATTGGGGGAGGAGATGATGAACACCCGTTTGAAGGTGAACATTTTGAAAGGGAAGCAAAATGTGCACTTAGGGCTAAAACTCGGTGGAGTTACAAGAAGTTGATTAAAAAGTTAGCTAAGAAAATTGGGGTAGGTCGAGCTATTGTTCAGTTACAAGTTACATGTAGATATTCTCATCTTGTCGCTCCCGAGATTGCAAATTACATTTCATTTGTAATCGACAATGATATGGGTATGGAAGTCATGTTTGATGTTTCTGCTCAGTTTGGTGTGTTGAGTAGCTTACAATTGTATGCTAAGATGAATTTAGTTGATAATGTGAATGTTGAGGAATCTGAAACCCATGAGGAGCCATTACAAAATGAGTATGTTAATGACATGGATACCTTCCAGATGGGTTTTTTAAACTGCTATAATCAGATGAATGCTGGAACAAGTACACAAACATATATGGAAGAGGAAGAGTGAGAGGAAGAGGAAGAGGAAGAGGGGGAGGAAGAGAGAGAGGAAGAGGGAGAGGGTGAGGGTGAGGAATTGTATAATGATGATGACAATGATTCAGATTATGAAGAAAATATTGGGTTGCTTCTAAATGAAGATCGTGACGATGGATATGATGATTGCAGTAGTCCTACTGATGATAGCGAGAATGAGGGTGAAGCTGGGGTGAGGAAAGATTTGGCGTTACATTTGGTTGCTTACGAAGAACCACAACATCATGTGCATGAGAGAGTCGGGTATCAATTTTATCGTGATATTGGAGAAGGATCAGAGATATATGATGATAACCAATATGACTTTGCTGAATGGAATGTAGAACATGATGAAATTGCCAAAGGTATTCGCTTTTCAAAGAAGACAGAGGTGCAGTATAAAATGAAGTTGTTTCATATTAAGAAAAATTTGCGCTTCAAGGTAAAACGAAGCACAACCTGAAAGTAGACTATTGAGTATTTGGTAAAAGATTTTCCGTGCAATTTTTATGTGAATGTGAGTTTGAAGAATGTCGGGTATTGGGAAGTTAACAAATACAAGGGTCCTCATTCTTGCTTGGGAACTGAAATTAGCCAAGATCATCAAAACATAGATGCTAAGTTCATAGGGCAAGAAGTTTTGGAACTGGTTAATGCTGATCCCGAGTTGAAGATTGCACTAGTGAAGGCGGCAATAAAAAAAGCTCATGGGAAGGAAGTTTCATATAGAAAGGCATGGTGTGACAAATAAAAAGCTATTGTAGAGGCATATGGAGACTGGGAAGAATCTTACATAAGACTGCCACGTTTGTTAGTAGCCATCCAAAAGTGGAACCCTGGAACCATTGTGGAGCATTCTGATCCTCCTCCTCCCGGTGCTTTAGGTATGTTTGATCGTGTGTTCTGGGTATTTGGCACTTGTGTGGAAGCATTCTCTCATTGTCGTCCTGTTATTTCTGTTGATGGCACATTCCTGCGTGGAAGATATAGAAGGGTTATTCTTATTGCCATGGGTGTTGACGCAAATGATAGTCTACTTCCTCTCGCATTCGCTATTGTTGAAAAAGAGGACTATCGAAACTGGTGTTGGTTTCTGCATCTTCTTTGCAAACATATTGTTAAGGGTTGTGAAGTTTGCTTGATATCTGATTGGCATAATGGCATCCTTTCCACGGTTGGAGACATTGCCAGCTGGCCACGAAATGTTATCCACAGATGGTGCATGTTGCACTTGCGAGCTAATTTTCTTAAAGCTCACAGGGGCGTTGGATTGAAAGATCTTTTTTGGCGTGCTGTTAGCACCACCCAAGATAGAAAGCTTAAATGCTATCAAAGGCAAATTCATATCATCAACCCTGAGGCAACTAAATGGTTTGAGCACTTGGATGCTATAAAGTGGACAATGGCTCACGATGGTGGATATAGGTACGGCATTAAGACTACTAATTTGTCTGAAGTTTTTAATGGCGTTATGAAAGGAGCTCGGGGGATGCCTATTTCAGCAGCTGTTGAGACCTCATTCTATAGGTGTGTGACATACTTTCAAGATAGACTCACTAAAGCAATTAGTGCTTTAGGGGGAGATCCTAATGGCATCCCACCACCAAATGCCACGCTACAATTCAGTGAGAGAATCGATCGAAGATATCGATACAACTTGACTAAGGCTGGGTTTCATCACGTCACAAGGTTTAACACTACGTCTGTGGGTGTTTATAGTGTGACGGTCAGGGTACGTGGTGACAAAGGTGGACACATTCAAGTTGTGAGATTGCGTGATCAAACATGCACTTGTGGCAAATGGATGCAATATCATTTCCCTTGTTCGCATGTGCTTGCGTGTTTCAAATTGCAAAGTGTCGATGGTATGAGTTATATTCATCTTTTTTACAATCTTGGCTCGTACTACATGACGTGGAGTTGCTCTTTTCATCCAATCCATGACGACGCCTATTGGAATGTAGATTATATTGTCCCACGTTTTTAACCTAACCCGGACCATCGACGTGACCAGAAGCAAGGGAGACTCAAGTCAAGGCGACTGAGAAACTCTATGGATTGGCAAGTTGCAAAAAAAAAAAAAAGAATCGTTGTGAGATTTGCAAGGTAGAAGGTCACACGCGAAGGAGATGTCCAACTCTTAGGCAGTAAGAGTTAATTGTTATTTTTATTATTACTTATTAAATTAAGTACTTTGAACTTTTAAGTATTGTTGTTTTATTTGAACTTGTAATATATTGAACTTGTAATATATTTAACTCTTGGTGGAGTATGTCATCAAATATAGTTGTAGTTGTGGAACTTAAAATGATCAAATGGGTCAAAACGAGTGTTGTTTTGGTATTTTAGTAGAATTAGAGGAGTTATTTGGCAATTTCATACGAATGGGGCGACCGCTCTGTTTCATTGGCGCGTTCACGCGAAGTTGCTGGAAATAAGGGGGGATCGCACCATTAATAGGGGCGACCGCTCCCCAGTCAAAAATGAGGCATGCTTACGATCTGTGTAAGGTAAAAATTCACAAAATCTTGTAAAATACATTATAATGGGGAGTGTAATGTTAAGACTAAAATAACATTATATTATAGCAAATAAAATATGAAAAAAATTGAAATAACATTAAAATAAATAGTTCAAATTAGTGATCACATTCTGATCACATAGGATAGAAATACAAGTTCAACAGTTCAACAACTATTACATTAATCAAACAAAAGCAACGAGTAACCACTTCCACGTGACATGAAAAAACCCCTTCATGAAAAATCTGATGGGATGAAATCCTTATGGAATACCTGCAACGCAAATAAACTAATGTCATTGGTTGAACAATCACTCACTCATAGCAGGATCCAAACAATTTTACCTTGAATACATTGGAGAGTGTGATGTTAAGATAATATGCTTTACGTGAGGGGGAGAAAACAACAACCTAAAAATTACAAAACAACATGATTAGATGGCAATATTAATAAAAGGTTCCAGTTGTTGCATTTTTAATACATCATACCTGATGAAGTATCATAACAGAACCAACAGCTGTCATTTCCGAACTCACTCTCAGTAAATACCTTATGAAGAATTGAAGCACCTATTGTTCCTGTAGGATCCTATCAATTTTACCTTAATTAGTAAGACAAGACACATACTAATCAGGCTAGAAAACATAAAAAAAAACTCATATTCAAACCTTCAAAGTCACCATAGGGTCACCAAATTCATTTCCTGTAATGGTCTTGACAACAGCAACGACAACATTAATCCTATCAAAATTGATACATCCACCCTTGACAGTATTCAAAGGGGTAGCAGGAATCATACCATCGCCATTGAGCAGTTGAAGTGTGGAGAGCCAAGGACTGCGTTGGAAATCTTTATCCTCCACGGGATCTTCAATCGCTCTCCTCACATCCTCTTGGGTCGGAATCAGAGGTTCCTGAGAGGGAACGCTCTGACGATCGAGGTTTCTCTGGCGCATAGCCAACTGCACATCACCAGCGGGACCAGGAATCAGACGCTCTGAAGAGGGTTGAGACTGATTTATTTGAGAGAGGTGAGAGGGTTGAGGGGCAGATGTTTGGCCGGAAGAATGAGGACGGAGATTGAAATGGCTGGGGAGTCTACGATCCATTTTTGAGTTTTTATGAAGCAAGTTGTAATGAAACTACTCCTTCCTTTTAAAGGGGAATTCAGATTTGATAAAACCGGCATTAGCAGTCTCGGATTTGTAAGTTAAGATAAATCCGGCATTGGCATTGCCGGATTTGTCAGTGAAGATAAGATCGGCATTGGCAGTGCCGGATTTGAACGTATATTTAGTATTATATCTTTCTTTTTTCTAAATAAATATTTAATTTTGTTTATGAAATATTTGCTTTTATATAAATTTTTACTAGCACAAATGCATAAATACGATTGATAATCGCAAAATACATATAACATATAACATAGTAATCAAAGAAATGTACTGCAACATTATAACATCATACTCTAAATAAAGCTTAAGATATTGGACCAACCCAACACCTTCAAAGAAATGTACTGAGTCTTGTGAGTCTGTTACAAACAAAAAATAAAGATGTCTTTGGGACGCACCCCTATTTAAAACCAAGTTTGCATGCCAACAAAGGCATGACGAATTAAAGTACAAACCAAAGATGAAATATTGTTTATGAGGATCCCCTCATCAAATTAAAACTTAAAAATAAAAATTGTTAAAGAAGTAATTCACCACTGACAAAGAAATTAACAACGAGTTTCAAAATTCAACAAACAGATTCAATATTCAATACTGGCCACCATAGCTCGAGCCACCTCCCGGTGGTGGTGGCATCCGTCCTAGGAGAGTCTGGAGCAACCGAGTCTGCTCCTCCTGCTGAAAAGTCTGTTGTGCCCTCCAAGCTTGGTTTGCCTCAATCTCCGCATCCACGCGGGTGGATAGATGTCCAAAATCTCCCCTCGGATCGCTAATCTGACTCTTCAGGGAGCCAACCTGCTGTGACAGAAAATAAGCAGCCTCGGTCGGGTCTGCTCGCCATTCATCCTCCTCCTCCTCCTCCTCCTCATCATCATCATCATCATCTTCACCCTGACGTCCCCTAGATGACCCCGCACCTCTCTTTTCATTCTGACATTTAGTGGTGAGGGTGAACCTATTAATCTTAGGACCTGTTCTAATGTCCTTGTTCACTTTTGACACGTTCAATCCCGTTTTCGATATCAGCGTTGTGTTCAACAATGGGAAATTGTAGTTGGTATTGGCAATACCCTTAGCTGTGTTCCATATCTCATTACAGATTATTTTCCCGAAGTCAATTGTTTTTCCTTGAACAATCATGTGCATCAGAAATGCACGCCTCCAATTCACCTCATTAAAATGCGAGGAGGGGAGGATCCTCTCACAAATAAATCTATGAAGCACCTTCATCCAATTGTCCATGTCCCGGGCCTTTACAATTACACCCCTTTTCAGAGAGTTCGGGTCAATTTCCCCGAAAGGCGGAGCTAGCAAATACAGATTCTCCTTATAATTTTTCTCAATCCTCTCCATCTCTTTCGTATACTCACACCCATCCTCCTCAATGTCGGCACCCATCCTCCTCAATGTCGGAGGCTAACCCGTAATATTGATTAATCACATCCCTAGAATAGTTTACCCGCACTCCCCGCACAAATGACTTTCCCGTATTCCCCATTTCAAAAATATTGGCATAAAATTCTTTTACTAAAAGCCCGGATCCAAAGTTTGGGGGCTTACTCCCCAATTTTTCCCATTTGTATTGGGTAACATAGTTTTCTACATACAAGCCTTCAAAATCAAATTCCCACTCCGGGTTGAAGGACTTGGTTTTGTATAGCTCAAAGAATTGTTGAGCTTTATACCCAACAAATTTGGTCCCATCAAACGGGGGACCGACGGGAGGGGTGGTAGTGTTTCGTGCTCTTTTCTACGCCATTATAGTAGTAAATCAAAACTCAAAAATACAGATTTGAAGCTTACTTTGGGATTGGCCGGAAATTCGCCGGAATGTCACCGGAATCTTTGTCTTCAAAATCAAATGCGTGAGCCTCTTCAAAATACACCTCTTACCTTGAATGAAGTTTTGAAAATGGTTGATTGGTTGATTTTATGGTTGAAAAAGATTGATTTTGAGGTTTGAGGAATGAAATTTTAGAGAGAGAGAGAAAAGGGGGTGGCTGGGTTCTTAGGAAAGAGGAGGGTTTTTTGTTTGAGAGAGGGGAGGGTTTTTTTTAATAAAACTGTGTTCTTGGGAAATCCGCATAGGGAGCGATCGCCCGGTATTAAGGGAGCGATCGCGCCTTTTCTCTGTAAAAAGAGGGCGATCGCTAGTATTATTGGGGTGATCGCTCAACCTCTGCATTATTTGTTTTTTCAGATAAAACAAAATAATAGAATCTGGAATTATTAATACCGGATTACAGTGGGGGCGATCGCCCGATATATAGGGAGCGATCGCTCTCTTGTCCGTTCCACTTTTATGAAATTCCAATCAGTTTTTTAACGTTTTCAGTTAGTTTTTTAGAATTTTCATCAGTTTTTTAACGTTTTCAGTTAGTTTTTCAGAATTCCAGTTAGTTTTTTAGAATTTTCAGTCAATTTTTTACGTTTTCCAGTTAGATTTTTCAGAATTTTCAGTTAGTTTTCAAATAGTAATCTTTATTAAAAAAAAAAAAAAGACATATAGAGTACAAAACTTAACAGAAACTGTTAACCGACGGTTATAACCGTTTGGACACGTCTATATATATATATATATATATATATCAGTCCATGGCAAGCTTTCATGGAATTAAAATTAACAATAATAAAAGAATAAGTATGAGGAAAAATTGACCACATCCCGGTCACGTAGGATACCCGTCAAGGATAATTAGACGGGGTAAATTCATCAGGAGGATTGCGAATCCTACTCCCTCTCCTAGGTACACGACGACCACCTGATCTAGATTGTTGAGATGAGGATGAGGATGATCCATCGGGATTTTTTGAAAACTGCACACGAGGCAAATGAAAACTAGGCCTAAATCCCGGAATCTCGAATGCCTGCTCAGGAGTCTGAGTATAATTGCTAGAAGAAGGGATCTCAGGCGGTTGCGTGAAACCAAACTGATTCATCAATTCGGTAAAAGAATTACCCGGTCCTGTCGGAGTGAAGCCAAACTGATGCATCTCACCGTATGGATCCTCCATCTCTGGCTCATCCTCCAGTTGGTATCCGCCACGTCTACGAACCCGATTCTACCTCTGTGGCTCCTCTTCAGCAGTATGATCAACTGTTGGAGGGGGAGCTTGGGCTAAAAGTCGTTCCTAATGAATACACTCCATAAAATCCATTATTTATAAGCTTAGTTTCTATCCTCCAATCAACTCTAGCTGGAAGTTCTGTACTATGCCTAGGTCTTAAATTGGTTAACTGTTGTCCACCCCAAATATAATTAGATCTATGTGTATCCTGAGAAGTCAATACATGTGGATCGATTGGCCCAGGATCAATAAATGGTTGTTGTTCATATTGATTCATCTGAAACACAAAAATTTAATAGTAATTAAATTTAAATGGGACTTAAGGTTTTGCTACATTTAAGCTCAAATTTTAAATTTAACACTTAAAAATTAATAATTAAGTAGAAAATTGCAACAAGTTTGTCAAAGTAATTTTAACAAGCACTTTATTTTAAACCTAACTTAAGAAAATTCTAACTATGCAAAAATTGAATTACAATTGTTTAATTCATTGACAATCAACAATTAAGTACAAAAATCATAATAGTTTTAACAACAAATTATATAAAAATGCACAAATAAAATCATAGAAAAATTTATATAGCTAAAATTAACAACTCAAAACAAATAAAAAGAAGAAATAAAACTAACCTTTCAAACTCTTTCTGTCAAAAACTTTCCTCTTCAAACTCTTTCTCCTTCTCCTTCTCCTTCTTCTTCTTCTTCTCCAAAGTTCTTCTCCTTCTCTAGTCTTCATTCTTTCTCTCAGGTTGGAGTAACTCTCTCTTCCTCTCTTTGAATTACTGAATCTGAAAAAGGAAGGAACAAATTTTTCAAATTTTGAATCCGGAAATGGTAATTCCGAATTTCATTTTAAATAAATTCGGAATTTGCATTTTCGGATTTAAAAATACGCCTTTAGGAGCGATCTCCCTATCTTATAGCACGATCGCTCTCTATTTTTTCAGAAAATATTAATTTGCTTTATCAGTTTTGTAAAAAAAAAAAAGGAATCCGAAATTGGTAACGCCAGAATACATTAGGAGCGATCGCTCCCTATTATAGGCGCGATCGCTCTCTATTAACAGAAATATTATTTTGTTAAATTCAGTTTTGAAAAAAAAAAAAAAACCAAATCCGGAATTGGTAATTCCGGAATGTATTAATCCGGAATTACCAATTTCGGATTTGATTGAAAAGTGTTACTTTGGTACTTAAAGTTTTAATAATGTTATTTTTGTAAATAAATTTTTAAAAAGTAATATTTTGAAAAAAAATCAATTACTTTTTTGAAATTTTTGGGTAATATAATTTGCGAAACCCCTCCATTTTAACATGGTCCGTCCCTGATACACGTCAATTACATTTAACAAAAGCTTAGTTTTTTTCTTGTATTCCTTACGTCAATTAAACTTTTTTTTCCTCCTTTTCAATTTCATTTTCTTTTTCTCTTTGTTTTTTCATGTACTTCATACATCAATTAAACAGAACATTATTACATTTTATTTTTTATCATTATAAATTTGCCTTTTACCTCGTGTTAAATTAAATTTGATTATTTATATTCTTTGATATATTGAAGAAAAAACATTATATTGATTGAAAAGTATAGTGCCTCCCAAAATGAGCTAAGGCATCTACAAGAAATGTACAAAAATATTGTTCAAAATCCTACATCAACAAAAAACAATCAAGGCTAGTCCCCATTCCTAAACAGATCATCCTACTCGGTTTTAGCTTCTGGGACGGTGACCTGCTCGGCTTGCCCTTACTCGGCGTCCTCCCCCTTGTCTTCAGAAGCTTCCTCATCTTGAATCTTCTCAATCAAGGCATTGATATTTTGGGGATCGACTGGAGGAGGAACCCATGCTTCTCGGCCTTCCCTGGAGTCTTGGGCGGCAATAACCTTAAGGGCATTCTCTGAATATGGCACCAAGGAGTGGCCAGACCGGGCAAGGTCATCATAAGCATCTTGGCAGATGAGACGTGCAAGCAAGCCTACATCGGCATTCAGAGTTGGGTCCACTAAGGCCCTTCTGGCTAAATGAAGATAGCCATTAGAGTACATGGTAGTTATCTTATCTGCCAAGCCTGCCTGAAGGTCGGGCTGACCTTGTACTGAGAAATGGCATAAACTACCTGAGAAGGTAATCTGGCCTCCAACTGTTTGTACCGAGCTTCACCCTCTTCAGCATTTCTCTTGAGCTCAGCCTGGAGCCTCTCAATCTCTTCTTGCCCGGCCTTATTGTGAATGTGGGCCGAAAATCGCGGATTTGTGAACCGTGTTTTGATTATAGGGTCACCGCTTCACCTCAGTTTGAAGACATCTGGTTTATTGAAAAACGGAGTCGCCACGCCATTTTGATTTCCTCAAAACTTTGAAAAAAAAAAAAGAATAGGGTTCGGAGGTTAAGTTACTCCTTGGGAAGAACGTTTGGCGTTCACCCAAGGAGCCTTGCCAAAGGCAAGTCTTCCTAAATCCGATTTTTGTGCTTACGTTTGTGCTCTCGTTTGTGTGTGTGTGATTTGAAATGGGGATGGAATGTGCAAAGTTATCTTCCAGACGTATAAACCATTTGAGTTGGTTATCGCTCGGGATTCCTTGGATTTGATGTATTCGGGATTTTGATCTCGTGCTCATCTTGGACTTATGATCATCATTAAGTGACCTTTTCACCCTCCCGTTGGAATAATCAACCATATTAGGCTTGAAAGCCTTGGTGTGTCTTAAACCAACGTTCTTCGGGACTAGGTCTTTATGTGATCGGGAGAGAGGGACACCTTTTTTATAGTCCAAGAATGAGACTCTTTAGAAAGGAAGAACATTTGCCCATCAATCCTACATCTTGAGACGATTTGAGCTTAGTAGGGGCATTTATGCTTGTCTCAAGTGATGATCGGAGATGTAAGGGCCAAAGTTCGTCCGCTTCTAAAGGGACTTCGACTATGGCATCTTTAGTGGAGGAAACGATGTAAAGATGAGACCTTTACACCGATCCACCCCACGGGATGCTTCAAGTACCAAAGGGACTAAGGGGAGGGGTATAAAGATTGGATCTTTATACTCATCCTATGTCTTTCGTGCCTTAAGAAGGTCACTAAACAATTCTTGGAGAGTGATCCAACCATGAGGGACATGGGGGAATTGCATTGGAAAGTAAAGATTGCATTTTTATGAAAGTAAGTGTAATGAACACTATGAGAACTAAGGCTATGAATGTAAAGGGAAGACCTTTGAGGCTTTCCTATATTCTTTAAGAACCTTAGAAGGTAGAAAATCCTTGAAAGCAAGGTCAAGGGAAGGGGATGACATTATGATAGTAAAGACGACATTTTTAATTGTAAAGATGACATTTTTATGCAATAAGAGGGAGATATTTTACATCATCATGTGATGAATCCTCCCTAGAACAAGTCACTTGTGGGCACTTGTTCATCCTTGGGATGGATTCTCCATGAATGATATGTGATAGGGGAAAGGGGGGATATGATATCTACATGATAAAGATTGGATTTTTATGACAATATATCACATTTAATGACATGAAATAGCAAAGCAAATAGCAAATAAGCAATATGACAATATAATAAGGATATTTCAAGGAGAAAGGAAGGAGAGATTACCAATGATGGTTTTTCTCTATCTTCCTTGGGGTTTTCCTAATGAAGGAGGGGTTTTGAATGTGTTTTATGGAGGAGGGAGGTGATTTTGGAGAGTTTTTGGTTTCTATATTTCGTGTATTTAATTTGGCAGAGTAACAGTGCTCAAAAATTCTCTTTTATAATGGGTAGAGGAGACCTCTATTTATAGGCTGATTTGTGCTTCCTAATGAAGCCGTGCGGCATTAACCTCTGGCTAATGAAGCCGTGTGGCATTATCCTTTGGTGACTCAGCCTGCTTCTAGATCCATGCAAGGTGGCGCCTAGAAACTCCTTTTCAGCGAGGGACTGCTTGGAATTTTAATTCCTAGCTAGTCCTTCCCCCCTTGGAAGGTTTGGGAAAGTTCCAAAACTGCCCCTGAACTTTAGGAAAGTTTGGGAAATTGCCGGGAAACTTAACCAGAAGGCATGAGCCAGATTTGGATACTTACACTTATGGGCCTCCTCGGCTTTAGCCTGCACTTCCTTGGCTATCTTCTCAGCTTTCTCGGCTTCTGCCTTGGCCGCCTTCTTCTCATCGACCTCCTTCCTCAAGGACTTGAGCAATCCCACAGCTTTGGCCAAGTCGACCTTATTCTTCTCGATCTGACGATCAAGCTTTTGTTCAAGATCGTCGGCGGCCTTGCTTCTTATAGCCTCACAGGAAGTAATCGTGGCAAGCTACACAAAAACAAGGAAAATTGTAGATAAAAAATTACAAGAATGAAGAAGACGAGAAAGGGAAAAGGCAAAATGATGAATAACCGTACCTCGCTTAGAAGGAGGTCCTTCCTGTTGACGAGAAGCTCCCTGATCTGCTTGGAATCAATGAACTAGTCGAGCAAGTACGTCTTCATCCATTGCCCAGTGGACGACTGGCCGGTCAACTCGTGGGCCACATGCTCGACCTCGGCATACGTCTTGACATGCCGAGCAGTTACCTCGGAGGAGGAAGGATCAACAGCAACCCTTTTGAGGAAGGCTCCTCCTACACGACCTCTACCCTTGGCCTTCTCTGGCTTGGAGTTCTTTGGCCGGCCTCTGGCACCTTGACCTCAGTTAGACCGGCCAGTCTCAATGCCTCCTCGGCTTGAGGACTTAGCCCGTGGGACCCCTGAACTTTCTCGACTTGGGCCTCTTGCCCATCAGTTTCTTCCTCGACAGAGGCACCAGCTCCTCCCACCGGCTTTAGAGGCAATGCCCCAGCGTCCTTTGTTGAGAGGATGGCCTGACGAGCAATGGTATCAACCCATCTTTTATTTTTCGTTGAGGATCTGGACGTCCTCCTCTTCACCTTCATAAAGGCCTAAGGATCCAAGATTTCCTCCTCCATTTTCTTAACCTGTTCCTCGATTAAATCTGTAAAAGACGAGGAGGGCAAATCAGTAAAAAGACGATGAGGAGAAAAGACAGTTTTATAATATAAGTATGAAAGACGTGAAGGAAGAAGAATTATAGCCGACTATATCATACTTGGCTAGACATCTGTCTTCATACAACTTACAGATATCACACTCGTCATGAAAAACAAAACTGGGGTGAACCCTCTAGTCTGGATATCTATTTCCTCTAACGACGGGGACGAGGGGCACCAAACCATCCAAGGGCCCAGGCATAATGCCGGCTAGTACATAGTACCTCTAGTTGGTCTCCAAACTTGACCAACACAGAGTCCCCACGTGAGAAAACTGCTCCAACCTCTCTATAAGACGGTTACTCCACTCAGGCCTCCATACCTGTTCAGGCACACCGGGGAACTTGAAAGGAGTAGCAAACTCCCATTCTTGTCGGCTTTCCACCCTTATAACGTGATTATTCCACCCCGACACCTTTCTTGACATGGGATAGATGAGTTTGGGACTATTGGGATCACTCCTCACCACTGTGACACGGGTATCCTCCTTATAACTAATGGTGAAGAAATTATGGAAAGCTGATTGGCAGGGTTCGAAACCTAGACTACGACATAATAAAATAAAGCCGGTGAGGAACCTCACGGTATTAGGCCCAATCATGGCGGGGACGGCCTGCATATCCTCCTAAAACTAACAACTGAATGGATCGAGAGGGAGATGAATGCCCAACTGAAATTGCTTATAAAAGAAGTGGATATGGCTCAGACTATACATAAATTCCTTTATAGCATCCTTGTCAAGAACAGGAGCACCGGGGACGTACGTAAGTCAGTATTCCTCCCTCGACACACCATATTTACTATGTAATTCCTCAATCATGGGCTCCCCGGGCCTAGTAAACCTAGGCCTAGAAGTGTTAATCCTACCACGTTGGAACCTACCACGTCCTCTTGCGCGGCCCCTAGCATGAGCTACCTCGACAAAAGCATCAACAATCCTCTCAGAGGTAGAGGGACCAGTTGAAGGACGGGAAGCACCACTTCCTCTCCCAGACATATTTGCACAATAAACAAAGAAGATCAGACTTTAGCCAAGGCACTTGTAAAGACGAGGACGAGGAAGTAACCCTCCGTGTCTTATTCAGTAAATGTCGAGGAGGGATTCTTACCCAACAAAGAAAGCTCCACGTGGTTGGACTTCAAGTAGTACAAATTGATGTGGTTGAGAATCTCAGTCCAACCTTGGAACACCACGATATTTGGAGAATCACCACTAAGTCGGTCAATCCTAAACTGACTAGGGAAATCGACGTCAGTTCTAGGGCTTTGGTACCTCGTCAAAATTTCTCCAATCTCATTTAGATTCAACATCATCCACGGCCCATCAATTCTTTTGTAAACCCTAAGATTTTGGGTATAGTAGCAATATAGAGCATTGGGATTACTTCTCTAAGTTCTTGCCATGGCTATTACACGAAGAAATCATGAGAAAGCTCAAGAAAGCTTTAAGAACAACAATGGCCGTTTGAGGAACCCACCAAGAACAATAACCCAGAAAATATGAAAGAAACTAGCAAATAGAGGAAGAGGTTACCTGATTCAACGTTTGATGAAGGAAAGAACGGACGAAATCAAACACAAACTCCAGAAATTAGGAACGGAATCATGAAATCACTTGCGGTTTTTGAACCTTATAGCTCTCTCTCAAACATGAACAGTGATAAAAGAGTAAAAATGAAAGGGATTTTTGCTTTTATACCCAGATCCAAACGAGTATGGGTCAAGAAAACGGGTCACGACGTAATTACCCTCTCCTCATTAAATGTTCTACCGTTTTCCCAATGTGAATATCTCATCATTGACAACCTCGCCCATCAAAGTCCAAATAACCGGCAGATAAATGATTACAGTCTCGTAATTCAAGAAAACCCTTACGTATTCGTTAAAACCGAGGACGAGCACCACTTCCTACTCGACAAAACCGAGCTAGAAAGTCGGGAGCCACTGAACGGTATAAATCGAGTACGATCATGGGTCATAAACCGGGCAAGGCCAAATGGATTGTGCCCAAAGTAAAATCTATACAAGTCTCAAATACGACATAGGGGAATGGGCTTCTCTAACTATGCTCGGCATACTTACTCGTCATTTTCCACTATGTCGACCTAGAAATAGTAGAGTGATTATTATGACTAAGGCAACAATGAGTGAATATGCCGAACCAAGGCATCCTCACATGCCGACCAAGGCATTATCAAATGACGAATAGAGCCTCCTCGGCCAATATCAAGACAAGGGGAATGGATTTCCCTACCCTTGTTCACCTCCTTACACGGCATACATACATGTCGACCAAAACTTTATGCCGATTAGCAAGCCTATTTGGCATACGTAAAGAAAAGAAGACACTTATAATCCTACTATAACAAGGAATGTGGAAAATTATGAGCCAAATAAGATTATAATCCTTATCTAATATAACTTTCTATACAAGACAGTACTGTATATCCTACACCTGATGGAATTAATTATACATAAACCCTAGAATGATGCGGAATATTTATTCTAGGACAATCATGCTTCATGTTATCAAAGATTATGGAACGATAGACAAACCTGAATCCATAGCAATATCTTGAGAATCCTTTGATGAAGACTTGATGAACGATTATTGCCTTCCAATTGATTCTTAGGGTTCTTGGAATTCAATTGATAATGGGAATCAAGAGAATAAAACCTAGGTAGGTCAATTGGGGACCATAACCCTATATTTATAATGACCTAGTATGTTAGTCAGCCCATTATAGATTAACAACTAGGCCCCTTAGGTATCTACACATATTAATTATAGATCCCATACTTATAAAAGATGACTTGGGCCCCCTTCAACTTTAGTAGATCACTTTATTAGGCCCAAATACTTTAATATTTAATGTGACATATACAATTAATTATAGTGCACATACGTCTATGTGCCCAAAGACTTTATTTATTATACTAGTATATGTAAAGTCCATAAAATATTCCAACAATCTCCCACTTGGACTTACACATGTACATAGTATAATACCTTAGTTTAATTGCATATCACATTATAAACCTTAACAGCAATGCTTTACCAAATTGTGTCATCTTAAACCAATCCGGTCCATTAGTCAAATCAACATAAGAATCAAAGAGGTTTTCGTCACTATTAGCGCAACTAGACCCATCAGTGGTCACATATATTAACTCAACTAAATGACATGGATCAAGTATGAATGTGTAGCATGGAATAACATGTAATGTGATCTTCACATGTCTATTCTCAACTGGTCCAACCTTATTTTGAGATCAACCAAATATTCAGAGTGCAAAATAACTTTATTAACCAAAACTGAAAAACCAAATATACTTATAACAATAAATGTAAGAGCAAAATACAAAACTCCCACTCAATCTAAGCATACTCTAGTGATACAACACCCATACAAGCAGTGTGCTCGTGAAAAACCTTCGGTGTTACACCCTTAGTAAGCGGATCCGCGACCATGGAGTTAGTCCCAATATGCTCAATACAAATCTGTCCACTCTGAATCCGTTCCTTAACAGCAAGATACTTAATGTCTATGTGCTTAGACTTAGACGAGCTCTTGTTGTTATTGGAATACATAACTGCCGACTTATTATCACAAAATAACTTTAATGGCCTTTCAACGCCACCTAATATGCGCAGCCCAGTGATAAAATTTCGCAACCAAATTGCGTGATTTGATGCCTCATAACACGCCACAAACTCTGCCTCCATCGTAGAAGTAGCAACAAGTGTCTGCTTAACACTCTTCCAAGAAACTGCTCCTCCACAAAGTAGATAAACGTAGCCCGAAGTAGACTTACGACTATCTTGGCATCCAGCAAAGTCGGAATCCGAATACCCAATGATCTCAAGTCTATCCGACTTTCTGTAAGTGAGCATATAATCCTTTGTTCTCTGTAAATAACGCATGACCCTCTTGTCGCTATCCAATGATCCTTTCCAGGATTGCTAAGGTATCTGCCTAAAACACCAACTATGAATGCTAGGTCTGGGCGAGTGCAAACCTGAGCATACATCAAGCTCCCTATAGCCGAAGCATAAGGGATGCTATTCATTTCCTTAGATTCAATCTCATTCTTGGGGCACTGAGCAAGATTGAATTTGTCACCTTTAGCCATTGGGGTGTCACCCATTTTACAATCCTGCATGCCAAATCTCTTAAGTACCTTATCGATGTAACACTTTTGTGACAATCCAAGAATACCTCGAGAACGATCTATGTGTATTTGAATTCCTAATACAAAAGATGCATCTCCCAGATCTTTCATCTCAAATTTCTTTGAGAGAAATCTCTTAGTTTCATGCAGTAAGTCCGTATCATTTGTGGCTAGTAGGATGTCATCCACATATAAAACCAGAAAAATATATTTACTCCCACAGAACTTGTGGTAGACACAATCATCAACCGTATTTGTCGTGAAACCAAATGACAATACAACTTGATAAAATTTGTAATACCACCGACGGGATGCTTGTTTGAGTCCATAGATGGATTTCTTGAGTTTGCATACCATATCCTTTGAATCTTTTGAAACCAAGGTTTACGGTTGCACCATATAAATTGTTTCTTCAATGTCTCCATTAAGAAACGCAGTCTTAACATCCATCCGATGTAACTCTAGGTCATAATGTGCCACTAATGCCATAATGATTCTAAAAGAGTCTTTCGAAGAAACCGGAGAGAAAGTCTCTTTATAATCTATTCCTTCTTTACGAGTAAATCCCTTAGCGACAAGACGTGCCTTATGTCTTTCCGCATTGCCTGTGAATCCCTTTTGGTTTTAAATATCCATTTGCAACCAATAGGTTTCACTCCTTCTCGGCAATGGGACAAGATCCCATACATCATTGTCTTTCATTGATTTAATCTCATCATCCATAGAGACTATCCACTTTTGAGAGTTAGAACTACCAATGACCTCATGAAAGTTGATTGGATCATCTTCCAATTGACCAATGTCTACCTCTTGTTCATTTAGAAATACCAAGTAATGATCTGAAATGGCCCTTCGTCTCTCTAGTGGATCTTCTTAAAGGCACTTGTTCTTGAGGTTGTTGAGCTTGTTCCTCATGGACAACTAGAGGGATATTGACAATGTCTTCTTGATCCAAATTTTGTTCTTGAACCACATCAGGATTGAGATCCAAATCATGGTCAAGGACAATTGTAGGAAGAGGAATGGTAACCGGAACCTCTTCAAAGACAAAATCATCTCTAACTTGTCCCCCACAAGCTCAACATCCTCAAAGAATTGAGCATTTCCGTGTCAAAAAATTTCTGGATTTGGGATCGTAAAACTTAAAGCCCCTTGACCTTTCAGAGTAACCAACAAAGTAACTACTAACAGTTCTTGAGTCCAACTTCTTTTCGTTAGGCCTGTAAGGCCTAGCCTCAGCCGGACATCCCCAAATGTGTAAATGCCTCAATACAGGTTTCTTGCCTGTCCATAGTTCATAAGGGGTTTTGTTAGCAGCCTTTGTGGGTACCCTGTTAAGGAGATAAACTGCAGTCTTTAATGCCTCTCCCCAGAGTGAGTTTGGTAAAGTAGTATGACTGATCATACTTCTCACCATTTCCTGTAAAGTTCGATTTCGTCTTTCAGCAACACCATTCATGCTAGGTTTGCCTGGCATGGTGTACTGAGGGACGATACCGCACTCCTCTAGGTATTTAGCGAAAGGCCCAGGACGTTGTTCACCTGATCCGTCATTTCTGCGATAGTATTCACCACCACGGTCAGATTTGACTTTCTTTATTGTTTTGCCATGTTGATTTTCAACCTCGGCCTTAAACTTTTTGAACATATCCAATGCCTGTGACTTTTCATGGATCAAATATAGGTAACCATAACGAGAGTAATCGTCTATGAATGTAATGAAATATTCTTGACCATTCCACGAGGGTGTAGGAAATGGTCCACATATATCCGTATGAATTAATTCCAAAACATTCGTAGCTCTCTCAGCTTTTAATTTGCTTTTGTCTGTTTGTTTTCCCTTAATACACTCAACACATATTTCATAATCTGATTTGTCAAGTGTTTCAATAATTCCGTCTGACACAAGCCTTTGCATTCTCTGTTTTGATATATGTCCTAATCGCTTGTGCCATAATGACATGGAATTATTGTTAGTAAATTTGCGTTTAGTACCACGTGTTTCCACATGCAGGTTTTCATGATATGAAGCAACGGTATCCAACATATAAAGATTATCATAAACCGACACAGTACTAGATCCAATAACCTTAGAATTATATGAGAAACGACATTCACCATTTGCAAATGAACAAGTAAATCCTTCTTTGTCCAAAACTGAAATGAAAACAAAATTCCGTCTAAATGACGGTACCACATGTGTCTCATACAAATCTAAATAAAATCCAGACTTTAATAATAATCTAAAAGTTTCGATTGCTTCAACTTCAATAGAATTGCCGTTCCCCACATAGATGAATCTTTCAAAGCATCACTTGGCTTTCGGCGGTTCGAGGCAACCCCGCATAGACACACCGATGTGAGTAGAAGAACCAGAATCTAACCACCAAGTGTGTCTAGGCACTGAAACCAAATTAACCTCGGAACAAACAAAAGCAAGAGATATACCTTTCTTTACACGCCATGCGTGATATTTAGGAGCAATCTCTCTTCATATGATCCATTTCCTTACGAGAAAAAGCAACCTGGATCCTTATCTTGTCCCTTGGACGTTGACGTTGCTAAATCCTTAGCTTGTCCCTTCGATACTTTATGTTGCTTTTTCTTTGGCTCATTGACCGCGGTTTCTTTAGCCTTCCTTTTCTTGTTATAGCCCGAAGAGGAAGCCGCAAAGTGAGCACTCTCGGTCCTTTCGAGACTTTAACCTTGATTCCTCTTGCACACACGGTGAAATGAACTCATTAAGAGTCCACTTTTCCTTCGGCAATTGAATGTTACTTCAAATTGCCCAAACTGTGGTGGAAGAGAGATCATAACCATATGAACAAGCATGTCATCCGGCGGCTCGAACTTGAGAGCCTTAAGTTTAGATGCCAAATTGGCCATCTCCATAATGTACTCACGCACGTTCCCTTTACCTTTATACCTCATGGCAACAAGATTACGCAAAAGCGTGCTTGTTTCTGCCCTTTCATTCTTAGCAAAATGCTTTTCAAGCTCTGTAAGGAACGTCATTGCAACTTTCTCATCATCTATATCGCCTCTGAATGATTACGGGATGCTTTTCTTCATGATCATAAGACACATGCGATTTGAGCGTTCCCACTTTTCCATATCCTTCTTAGCTTGAGATGTACTCGTGCTAGTCGGGTCGGCGGGTTTTGGCTTCACCGAGTGCAAGGTCTAGATCCATAACTCCCGGAACAATCAACACATTTTCTTTCCGGCTCTTAAAATTCATCCCATTCAGCATGGGAATCGAGTTGATGTTAGCAGATACATTAGAAGCTGATGAATTAACTGAATAGAGAACAAAAAATAAAACAAATGAGCTCACATATAACTTTAAGCAGATAAATGTTTGAAATTAAAATTATCCCATTACAAGAAAATCGACGCAACATTAATTTTAATCTTTGGATAGAAAATTAACTTGCAAGTGATTTTCTTGAAGTAGAAATCAAATATTAACAGTAAAATCCTGTCAAATACCAAGCCTTTCTTTGGACCGACTCAATATTCACATGGACACTTAATAACTGTTACATATTTATCTCCACAAACGAATTTGAATTTCTGCCAAATAATAGCCTTCCTTTGGGCCGACCATTACCCGCATGAAAAACAAACACGCTAAAACTTCAAATAATCATGTATTTTAAATTAAAAAAATTTCATAGAAGAGGTTACTTTGGTAACATGCTACGAAAATTTAATAACATAAAATACAAGATATGTTCGAATAAACGAACCCAAAGTAATTTCAAACATGGGCATAATTCAAACATTATTATTGAAATTTAAAATTATTAAGTCCATAATAATAATTTCAATAAATAATATTTACTTAATCCAAATAATACATAATTACTACAAACCAAATAACACCTAATATTTACTTAAGATCAGAAAAAAAAAAGAAAAAGATGCACAGGTATAATCTAATAGCCAAAGATATGAACTTTAACAGTTCAAAAAATAGATTCAGGTATAATGCTACTCCATGAAGGGCACTGCAAATTTCTATATGAGGCCAATTGAAGGGCTCACAGTGCTTCTTGATATGGACACGAAACAAGTGGTGGAGATTGCTGATCACGGAAAGCACATACCAATACCAAAGGCCGCCGATACAGACTATTATTTTTCAGCACAAAACACCAAATTAAAGCTCATAAACCCGATTTCAATTGAACAACCAAAAGGGCCTAGTTTTACGGTTGAGAACGAATGTGAGGCGCACGCCTCTCAATGTCAATGCCAGCGGAAGGGTTTTGTTCAGCAGAATTAAATAATAAACAGCATAATCAATTCGATCCAAATAATCCCAACAACAAAGCAAGATTACGGCTCTGATACCACTTGATGGAATTAATTATACATAAACCCTAGAATTATGCGGAATATTTATTCTAGGACAATCATGCTTCATGTTATCAAAGATTATGGAATGATAGACAAACCTGAATCCATAGCAATATCTTGAGAATCCTTTGATGAAGACTTGATGAACGATTATTGTCTTCCAATTGATTCTTAGGGTTCTTGGAATTCAATTGATAATGGGAATCAAGAGAATAAAACCTAGGTAGGTCAATTGGGGACCATAACCCTATATTTATAATGACCTAGTATGTTAGTCAGCCCATTATAGATTAACAACTAGGCCCCTTAGGTATCTACACATATTAATTATAGATCTCATACTTATAAAAGATGACTTGGGCCCCCTTCAACTTTAGTAGATCACTTTATTAGGCCCAAATACTTTAATATTTAATGTGACATATACAATTAATTATAGTGCACATACGTCTATGTGCCCAAAGACTTTATTTATTATACTAGTATATGTAAAGTCCATAAAATATTCCAACAACACCTATAAATATAAGTCATAATTCACACAATTCTGGTACGAACACACACACACACATTCTTTTGATCCTAAACTTTTGTCAATTGATTTGCTCTCAAATATACAAATACTTACTCTCACGCTGGAGAATATTCGCCGGTGAAGCTCCAACTTAGTTTACGTATTTATTCATCTTTTTTAGGGTATTAAAACATAGATTATACACCCTATTACTGAATTTGGACTGATACAAACGTTTTTTGGAACATCACTTACAATTATCAACATGATCAAATGCGAAAAAGTAGTTCATGAATTAGATTTTTAATGGTGTAATCTTTACTAAGGAAAGTCTCTAGAAGATAGCATATGAGAGTCAAATGCCATGTAAAATTGTACTGTTGTTGTGTATCACTATTGATGTCGTGGATTGGAACCCTTACCTTATCGGTGATTTGATATACATGATTAGTTTTAATTATTATAATGACAATTTAAAACTTGATATTGATAATATTTAAAATTGTGAATTGATAATAAATTTTTGATTTTCAAAGAATAGTTAAAATTAACTTAAATTATTGTTCGAAATTGATTCAAATTAACAAACAAAAAGTGACACTAACTTTGGGGCTCGAATTCATAAATATACTATAAGTCGAAGTACAAATGTTTACTGCTTTCACCAACTTTATTTTCGCTTGAAAATACAACTCTGATGTAAATTGGGATGTTAATTATTTTTGTATCTTTTATTATTTCATTTGTATTTTCGAATTTAATTTTGATGGGTTGATTATAGGTAGTTTTAGAATAGATTTTGAGTAGATTTACTAGTCTTTTAAGTCCTATTAGGTTACTATAGATTCCTTTTCAAGTTTTCTGGGCACTATAATATAGGCCTTCATTGTAATTCCGAAAATTAGACTTTTATCAATTAAATTCAGTTTTGCATCTTGCAAATTTCTTGGTCAATTCTATTGGCTTGCAGAAGGATTTCTTAGGAAGTTCTTGTTATCTTGAGAATTGCGATTCCTTGCAGAAGGTTTTGATTTCGATCAGACCTTGGTTACTGATGTAAAGTAACGCAGCGAAATAGTAACCAAGGTCTGATCGAAATCAAAACCTTCTGCAAGGAATCGCAATTCCCAAGATAACAAGAACTTCCTAAGAAATCCTTCTGCAAGCCAATAGAATTGACCAAGAAATTTGCAAGATGCAAAACTGAATTTAATTGATAAAAGTCTAATTTTCGAAATTACAATGAAGGCCTATATTATAGTGCCCAGAAAACTTGAAAAGAAATTCTAAACCTTCTAAAATTAATCATAACCTATATAGTAACCTAATAGGACTTAAAAACTAGTAAATCTACTCAAAATCTATTCTAAAACTACCTATAATCAACCCATTAAAATTAAATTCGAAAATACAAATGAAATAATAAAAGATACAAAAATAATTAACATCTCAATTTACATCATTCACCACCACTTCAAAAGAACTCGTTCCCGAGTTCTCATCCGATGTTTGGAAGCTGCCATCCCATTTAAAAAGATACTTCGAATAAACTAGACTTCTTCGCATCGTAAGATATGGAAAAATATTTTCAAAATCAAATAATATACTTCTATTATCCGTCCCATATTCTTCATCAATTACCTCCACTTTCTCTTTCTTCAATCCAGCGCACAAATCCGTCCCATATTCGTCAACATGAACAACGCACAAATCCTCCGCGACTTCACAAAAAGGTTCCTTACCTTTGGAATCTTCGGTCCAAGTGTTTGGGTCTGGGGTTGATTTGGCTTCATCCATGTTGTCAATATAGCCCTCCACAAACCAAGCAAATCACAAGAATAATAATCGCACACAAACAAAGCAAAAGAAAATCAAAAGCACAGAAAAGACAAGAGAAATTGTTTACCCAGTTCACCAATTTGATTGGCTACGTCTGGGGGCACTACCAAGCCAGGATCTTGCACTATGTATGTAATTTTTGTGTTACAATGAGAGAAGGGGCGGAACATTGCTTTTATACATGCCCCGGAATAACAACCTAACCCTAGATGGCCTGAAAACGGGCCCAAAAATAAAACCTTCCCGACCTGAGAATCGACGCCAGGCGTCCGCCTCAAAGGAGCCAGGCGCCCGCCTGGGAAAGGCCAAAACACCATGCTCACCTCGGCAGCCGAGGCGCACGCCTCACCCCAGGTCGTGCGGCCGCCTCAAGCACGTTGCCCCAACGCCAAAACCACTGGACTCGAGGCGCTCGCCTCGCCATCCCCAAGCGCCCGCCTCAGATTCCCTCGAAGAACATCTTGGTTGGTCCTCTATTCCAACAATCTCCCACCTAGAGATCAACCACACATATAAGCCCCGTATCCGTTCTTCAACTCATCCTTGGTGTCCTCCTAGTGCTCACCTTGATCATGGTAGTGCCATCCTCCTCTCTCATTCTTCAAGCCCAATTGAAGCTTTGCACAGCTTCAACTTCTCAAGGTTCACAACCTTTGTCAACATGTCAGCCGGGTTCTCCGATCCCAATATCTTCTCAAGCCACAAAATCTTCTCCTCCAAGAGATGTCTGATGTAGTGAAACCTCAGTTCAATATGCTTCGTCCTCGAATGAAACGCCGGATTCTTTGCCAAGTGAATTGCACTCTGACTGTCACTGTAGAGAATATTACCACTTCGCGTCTTCCCAAGTTCACCCAAGAAGTTCTGCAGCCAAACCATCTCTTTACTCGCTTCACATCACTTTGCCACATATTACGCCTGCGGTCGGGCGAGCCACGATCTTTTGTAACTTAGAAGCCCAGGAGATTGCTGTACCACCCAATGTAAACACGTAACCCGTAGTACTTCTCCTCTTATCAAGATCACTTGATGCCAAGTCCGCATCAACATAACCCGCTAACACCACTTCCTTGCTTGAAAAACACAGAGCCTTACCAGCAGTACCCTTCAAGTAACGTAGGATCCACTTAACCGCTTCCCAATGTTGCTTTCCTGGATTGCCCATGAACCGGCTGACTACTCCCACCGCATGTGCAATGTCCGGCCTTGTACACACCATTGCATACATGAGACTCCCCACTGAAGCATATGGAGTTCTCTCCATCTTGTCACGCTCTTCCTTGTTCCTAGGCGAGTCCCTCTCGGATAGCTTGAAATGCAAACCCAATGGCGTCCCTGTTGGCTTCGTCTCTTCCATACAAAACCTTGCTAAGACCTTCTCAACATATTCTGCTTGTGAAAGAACCAACTTGCCCGACTCCCTATTCCGATCAATCCGCATGCCCAAGATTTTCTTTGCCTCTCCCAAATCCTTCATCTCGAACCGTTCTGACAACCGGAGTCTTCAACCTGTTTACCTCTCTACTGCTAGAGCCCGCTATCAACATGTCGTCCACATATAACAGCAAGATAATATACCCATTGTCCGTGTTCTTGAAGTAGCAACAATGATCCGCCTCGCATCTGATAAAATCAATGTCGTGCATGAATCCATCAAACTTCCTGTACCACTGCCTAGGAGCTTGTTTAAGGCCATACAAGCTCTTAGTCAATCTGCAAACTAGCTCCTCGCCACCCTTAGATAAGTAACCCTCTGGCTGTACCATGTAAATCTCTTCCTCCAAGTCCCCATGAAGAAAGGCCGTCTTCACATCCATCTGTTCAAGCAGCAAGTCATCCGCCACTACTATCCCCAGAACCATTCTGATAGTGGTCATCTTCACAACCGGAGTGAATACTT
This sequence comes from Adenophora triphylla var. japonica, assembly GCA_022495995.1. Classification (NCBI taxonomy): domain Eukaryota; kingdom Viridiplantae; phylum Streptophyta; class Magnoliopsida; order Asterales; family Campanulaceae; genus Adenophora; species Adenophora triphylla. The sequence continues at coordinate 99,716 of JAFEMH010003616.1, read as the reverse complement.
CAGTGTAGTCAATACCATACTTCTGCTGAAACCCTTTAACAACCAGTCTTGCCTTGTAACGCTTGCTACCGTCTGCTTCCTCCTTGATTCTGTAAACCCATTTGTTATGCAGTGCCTTCTTCCCCTTAGGTAGTTTAGTCAACTCCCAAGTTTTGTTGGCCTTCAATGAGATCATCTCATCATCCATCGCAGCTTTCCACTTATCACAGAGCACACTACGAATTGCCTCCGCATAACATTCCGGTTCCCCATTATCTGTCAACAACAAATAATAATTCGAAGGAGTATACCTGTCAGGTGATCCACGCAGTCTGCTGGATCTACGCAGCGGAATATCCGGTTCTGGAGTACGTGGTTCATCTTCAGTGACCTCCTGACCATGGTCAACATGAACTGTCCTGCTCCCACCCGAGTCTGGAATATCCACCTCTACAACCTCTGTAACGACCCTAACCCTAGACACAATTTTAGTATAGCATTATATACTTTTAATATTAATATCAACCTTATGAGTTTATTTTATATCTGTAAATTTCTTATGTTAGGATAAAAATGATAAGGAAATAAATAGTGTTCTAAAGGAAAAATAATAATTAAAAATAAATAAAGTAATAGATTGGTGTGGTAATAAAATGGACAAATAAAATGTTGTTGGTTGGGAAGATATTTTAAATTAATGAAAGAAGTGTGTAGGGGATTTGTGAGTGGGGGACAAATCCCCCTAAAACCCTCCCCTTCTCTTCCTCAAATCCGGCCCCCCCCCCTTCCTTCTCCTTATCTAATTATTACTCCTCCCTCCTTCATCCTTACTCCTTCATCTTCTTCATTCCTCCATCCTTCCATGGAAACCCTTCTAAACCATTCTTTCTAAAATTCTATTAAATCCAAGCCTACTCCATTTGAAGATCCGGATGTACTTTTGGATTCGTGGAGTCAAGAGGAGCACTTTGAGCTTAGAAGATCATCCTTTCCTTCTAAAAATCTAAAGTGAGTTATTATGACCCTTCTTTTCTTTGAATGTTCATGAACTACTAAATATTGTTATTGTTGTTCAAATGATTTTTTGATGCCTTTGGGAAACTTTCTTGGATTTGAGGAATGGGTTAGTGACATGGAAAATGTTGTTGTTCATGAAAGTGGTAAAGAGTAGAAGTAAATGGGTTGAGTTGGATTAAATGGAAACCTTGAAAAATGGTAGTAAATTGGGTGGAAAACCAAGTGGAAATGATCTAGGTTTAGGACATGATACTTTGGAATTAAATGAGTTAGAATGAAGTTAACAAGTTAGAAATTTCCTTTAGGATCACAAATAAAGCTCACTTGGTTAGAAAATTTGATTCTTGGAAATCACGTGATAAATGAATTAGGTTTATAACATATTTGGGTCTAAAATGATTTAGTATGTGAGGTATGAAGTTAGTAAGCTTTCTAGTTTCACACAAAACAAGGAAACTCGGTTGGAGAACAATTTGATCTAGCTATTGAAGGATTTCTGCTTCTATTTTGAATGCAGGCTCGGGTCACGAGTCGTGCCACGGGGCACGAGTCGTGCCTGAGGGTGGGGACGAGTCGTGACTAGGGATAAAGGGAAGTCGTGCCTTCTTTGGGACGCCGGATTCGGGGAAGGTCAAGGGGGAACGAGTCGTGCCCTGGGGGACGAGTCGTGCCCTGGCCTGGTTTTTCACATCAAGTTTAGAGTTGTTCAAACCTAATCAAACTCGAACCAAAATGGAATCTCTTTAACCTAGATTAAAGTAGAATACTTTGGCTACACATTGACATCCTAAGTGATCAAAATGGAATTGGGGAAGTACTTTAAATGTTACTTGGAAAGCGCTAGTTAACCTAGTTTGGTAACTTAGCAGAAATGATTCTAACTTAGTAAATTGAGCTTGAACCTTCATAGAGGCCTTGTTTTATTGTATAATGACCTTGTAGGATGGATTGATGATATTTCCTTGCCTTACATTGAGTTCATATACATTGATTATATTGTGCATTGTGTGTTGATCAAATGCTGCACTCTGATTATTGGTTGAACATGAGTATATTTTACCATGTTGATATATTGTTATCCCTTTTTGTGGAATTTATTCAAGTATCTATTATGTGCTTGATAATGTTGAATACTTGATATAGTATTGCTATCTTCATGATATGTTGTTGTAGTATGTATCCCTACTTTGGATCATACAATGTTTGGTTAAGCAAGTATGTTATTACTGTGCTTAGTTATGTAAATCCAGCTGGTATTGATTTAATTGTTTGTTGGGCAATGTTATGGATTTATAATGGCACCGAGTCGAGTTCATTATAATTCATACATTGCCGAGTTTGTCCCCCTTGTGTGGGATTTGTGGGCTAGCATCTCCTTTTGAGGTAGATGGTCTAGTTTTCACCGGGGATAGGACTGTGTGTCCGAGTCCCCAGAGTACTGTTATTGTTCATGGTTCCGGAACCGCTTCATCGACTGTTGCTGCTGCTCGGATGTGTATATCCTTTTGGAGATGAAACCTTGGCTCAGTATCCTTCTAAGTGTTACTTTATCGTACTTATGTGTTGTGATATATTCATGCGAGTGGTCGTTGTCTCCAACCGGTATGGGACGGTTGGCGGCGAAAGCCTCTCGGGTTATATGAATATGTCTTTTGATGTGTTGCCATGCTACGTGTTGCATCTTGTATGGCATCTTGCTGCATCCATAATAGCTTGCTGAGATTTATTCTCACCCCTCTCCCTTTACTGTTTTAGATTCCGAGACAGGTGGACCGACCAAGTAAGGGCGGAAAGAAGTTAGGACTTGGTATTTTGGGAATTGTCGGGTTGTACATAAATTGGTGTAGAAAGTGTATTTTTGTAAAATTCACTTATGGAGTTTGTATTTATAAATCTTAATTTTATGTTATAACCGTTGTCTTTTTGTAATTAAAACAATTTCTTAATTTTAAAGTTAGTCAACTCTTTCTCCTTCGTGGAAAAGTATAAAAGTATTTTGAAAGGATAATAACAAGAGTATGTATGTTTGAAAGTTGAATAAAAGTTTTTAAAAGTTTAGGATGTTTGGGTTAGTTTGAGGACGCTCCAGCTCGGAACACGTGTAGGTTTCCGGGTCGGGGTCCTCACGGTTAATATCGAGCTCGGTTAGAATTCTCGGGGTAGAGTCTAGCCGAGTGAGAGTGTGTGTGGTAACTTACGTCGAGAGTATTATGCGGGAATTTGTTCAAAGACGAGAAAATAATGTTGTCCAACCAAGGAATCAAGGAAAGGTGAGTTTTGGAAAGATAGATTTCCCCACCACCAATTGAGGTATTTTACTGTCTCGGGAATTAGGGTTCATACTTTTATAAATCCTCGTGCATTCGTTCTCATGTGGCATTACATTTCATCTTTATGTGCATAATTGGCCTAAAAGTTGTTTTATGTCTTTGGAGGTTCTACCCCTATGGGGCCGTGCCTCGAATCATCCTTAAATTATCTTGGTAGTTGTGATTTAGTGGGCATGTATTGCCGGTGGATTTGGTCGAGTTACCAATCCGTGAATCATCGTCATATTAACATGAATTATTTGAGTAGTTATTGTGTTTGAGGAGGACTATCGCAAGAAGCGAGTCTCCTTATCTACGTTTGATTTACCTCCGTGTATAATTGAGTCGGATAAATTATTGATTGATAGTATGTCACATATGCGTAAATGTCGAAAGTAGGACCTAAAGAATGTGGAAGTTATGTGTTATATTTAAGTAGAAGAACCTTGAATTATCTCATGTGCGGTGGTAAATGAATTTGTGAACTCTTAGTTGAGGTTAGGTATATGACCTAATTAGGAGTGGTTTATAGTAGTATAACATGCGTGAGTATTTATACATTGGTGTCTCGTGGTAGAGACTAGGTATATGAGACTAGTATTGGAAGTGATAGTCTAAGTGAGATTATATGAGTTATAGAATGTCGCGAGTACAAGATCTTATAGAACTAGTATAACCTTGCCTTAGGTGTTATTAGTGGACTAAGTGGTGTTTTCTATGTGAGTTTCAAAATGGGTTTTCATCAGGTATCATACCAGGACATTGAAGCTTTGAGTTGATATAAGGTACTATTTTAGTATTCGGATTCCTAGATAGAGGACACTAATTGGGATGATGGACTTGATGATTCATCTTGGGAAAGTATTTGATAAAGAAGATAATTAGCTTAGCGACACTCCGTAGGGATGAATTAGTACTATATTGAGGAAAGATGATACTTGGTGGTTAATTATAAGGTTATAGAGATCTTAAATAGGTAACTATGAAGGATAAGTATTCGTTAGCACTTGTTGACGATTTGTATGACTGATTTTAGAAACTAGTAGGATACTAAATGGTTATTAGTTGAATTTTTCGGAGTATTACAATTACAGTGAAATTTTGCTTTGAGGATATACTTAAGACAGCACTTATATCTAGCATGACTGTTTTGATTTGTGGATTGTGTATTAGTTTTGGGAAGGTAAATAGAGTAAATGCGAAGAAGTATAATAGATGCAGTTATTGGTGACTTATAGGATCAACTTCGGAAATGGGTAATGTATGTATATATGGTCTGTTTTGAGGAACGATTATCATTAATTGAGAATATAAAATGAGGATAAATTTCATTGGAAGGCAGGATACTTTAGGATGATTACACCGTATAGGTTGACTTAGTTGCGCGACTCATATAAGGGATTGGTGTGATGCTTGGAAGATATTTACGTTATACGAATTTTGAGTTGTTGATGGTTATAGGGAGATAAGTTAGATTATACCGTTAATGTTTAATTGAAATTTGAGGATGATTTACCTAGTTTATAATCTTAATGATTGTTTTAGTGTTATTCATCGGAGATAGTAATAATATTGCGAGATTTTGTTTTCTTGTAAGAGAATTTAATTCAGTATAAATATTATGAATGGTGGCTATACTATAATTAGAGGTCGAACAAGAGTATTATGTTGGAATTGTTTAATTGTGTTTTAATAAGTGAAGGTGTGTGTTGAACTTCGGTGTGAGCAATTGTGCTCTTCGGGGATAATTTGATTTATTAAAGTCAGTAAACCGTATTTGTGTACATTTAAAATACTGTGAGTAATTTAACTATACGCATTTGTTATGGGACGGTTGTAGATACTTAAATCACTTGAGTTATTTTGTCAGCTTATCAACCTTTTGAAAATTTTAAATTGTGAGTGGTTTAGTTAATTAAAACTGGTATGGGCCGGTTTTAAATAAATAAACCATTCGGTCTCTTTGAATCTCTTTTTATATTATCCTTTGGAATTTTGAAAGATGTTGTAATCTTTAGAAAGACTTGGTATCCTAAAGATATAAATTGTTCAGAAGCAAGTAGAAATTGCAACCTAGTTTCCCTATAATGATTAATTGCATTCAAGTTTTGGTCCGAGAAAGGAATTGATAAATGTGGGGTTATTATTGTGTCGATCACAATAGACTCGGTTTTGTTTTGGAGTTGGATCGGCTCCGTTGTGGGCGGCCAACCATTCAATTTGAATATTGATTTGTCACTAGTCTTGAACATATTGGAATATTGAATGGTAATAATAGAATGTTGATGTTAGAAGATTTATTAAAATATTTAGAGTTCTAGGTTGAACTTGAGAGTTTATCACTATAAATTTTGTGATGAAGTTGCATTGGAAGGAAAGGAGGGTATGTTATTTTGTTATAGAAGGTTGAATTATATTTTCTACCCGTTATTTATATAGCTTGACGAGATGTTAGTTATGAGAAAGGCGATGGGCGTGGTTGTGCGAGGTTTATACTTTTGAAGAGAGGGTTCGAGATGTAATTAATAAAGTCCTCACTTATGTTAGGGGGATAGTTCGATTGTATAAAACCTATAGTATTAAATGGATTGGATAGACATCTTTCGGGAAGGTCCTTTTGGGAAGGTAGGAATGCTATTAAGTTTAACCTTGTGAAAAGTTGAGGAATCATTACTTGTTGTTGATGATATGCTACGGGCATGTACAATGGATTTTAGTAGTCGATAGGTCCTACGATTACCAGTGGTTGGGTGCGTATAATAGCAATTATCATTCTAGCATTGAGATAAAACCGTATGGGGCATAGTTGGGAAGAAAACATCGATCTCTAATTTGTTGGGGTGAGTTTGGAGAAGCTTATAGGGTAATATCATATTATTATTGGAATTAGAAAATTTTTGGGGAAGGATTACAACATTGAAGAGATTAGTTGGGAATTGAAGTCTGAGGTATACTGTAACCGAGGCGGGTTGATCTGTTAGGTAAGTGACGGTCAAATTCGGGACGAATTTTCTTTAAGGGGGAGTGAGTGTAACGACCCTAACCCTAGACACAATTTTAGTATAGCATTATATACTTTTAATATTAATATCAACCTTATGAGTTTATTTTATATCTGTAAATTTCTTATGTTAGGATAAAAATGATAAGGAAATAAATAGTGTTCTAAAGGAAAAATAATAATTAAAAATAAATAAAGTAATAGATTGGTGTGGTAATAAAATGGACAAATAAAATGTTGTTGGTTGGGAAGATATTTTAAATTAATGAAAGAAGTGTGTAGGGGATTTGTGAGTGGGGGACAAATCCCCCTAAAACCCTCCCCTTCTCTTCCTCAAATCCGGCCCCCCCCCCTTCCTTCTCCTTATCTAATTATTACTCCTCCCTCCTTCATCCTTACTCCTTCATCTTCTTCATTCCTCCATCCTTCCATGGAAACCCTTCTAAACCATTCTTTCTAAAATTCTATTAAATCCAAGCCTACTCCATTTGAAGATCCGGATGTACTTTTGGATTCGTGGAGTCAAGAGGAGCACTTTGAGCTTAGAAGATCATCCTTTCCTTCTAAAAATCTAAAGTGAGTTATTATGACCCTTCTTTTCTTTGAATGTTCATGAACTACTAAATATTGTTATTGTTGTTCAAATGATTTTTTGATGCCTTTGGGAAACTTTCTTGGATTTGAGGAATGGGTTAGTGACATGGAAAATGTTGTTGTTCATGAAAGTGGTAAAGAGTAGAAGTAAATGGGTTGAGTTGGATTAAATGGAAACCTTGAAAAATGGTAGTAAATTGGGTGGAAAACCAAGTGGAAATGATCTAGGTTTAGGACATGATACTTTGGAATTAAATGAGTTAGAATGAAGTTAACAAGTTAGAAATTTCCTTTAGGATCACAAATAAAGCTCACTTGGTTAGAAAATTTGATTCTTGGAAATCACGTGATAAATGAATTAGGTTTATAACATATTTGGGTCTAAAATGATTTAGTATGTGAGGTATGAAGTTAGTAAGCTTTCTAGTTTCACACAAAACAAGGAAACTCGGTTGGAGAACAATTTGATCTAGCTATTGAAGGATTTCTGCTTCTATTTTGAATGCGGGCTCGGGTCACGAGTCGTGCCCTGGGGCACGAGTCGTGCTGAGGTGGGGACGAGTCGTGACTAGGGATAAAGGGAAGTCGTGCCTTGCTTTGGGGACGCCGGGTCGGGGAAGGTCGAGGGGAACGAGTCGTGCCACTGGGGACGAGTCGTGCCCTGGCCTGGTTTTTCACATCAAGTTTAGAGTTGTTCAAACCTAATCAAACTCGAACCAAAATGGAATCTCTTTAACCTAGATTAAAGTAGAATACTTTGGCTACACATTGACATCCTAAGTGATCAAAATGGAATTGGGGAAGTACTTTAAATGTTACTTGGAAAGCGCTAGTTAACCTAGTTTGGTAACTTAGCGAAATGATTCTAACTTAGTAAATTGAGCTTGAACCTTCATAGAGGCCTTGTTTTATTGTATAATGACCTTGTAGGATGGATTGATGATATTTCCTTGCCTTACATTGAGTTCATATACATTGATTATATTGTGCATTGTGTGTTGATCAAATGCTTTGCACTCGATTATTGGTTGAACATGAGTATATTTTACCATGTTGATATATTGTTATCCCTTTTTGTGGAATTTATTCAAGTATCTATTATGTGCTTGATAATGTTGAATACTTGATATAGTATTGCTATCTTCATGATATGTTGTTGTAGTATGTATCCCTACTTTGGATCATACAATGTTTGGTTAAGCAAGTATGTTATTCTGTGCTTAGTTATGTAAATCCAGTGGTATTGATTTAATTGTTTGTTGGGCAATGTTATGGATTTATAATGGCACCGAGTCGAGTTCATTATAATTCATACATTGCCGAGTTTGTCCCCCTTGTGTGGGATTTGTGGGCTAGCATCTCCTTTTGAGGTAGATGGTCTAGTTTTCACCGGGGATAGGGTGTGTGTCCGAGTCCCCAGCAGTACCGTTATTGTTCATGGTTAGGAACCGCTTCATCGTATTCTTCTTTGCTCGGATGTGTATATCCTTTTGGAGATGAAACCTTGGCTCAGTATCCTTCTAAGTGTTACTTTATCGTACTTATGTGTTGTGATATATTCATCTTTGAGTGGTCGTTGTCTCCAACCGGTATGGGACGGTTGGCGGCGGAGCCTCTCGGGTTATATGAATATGTCTTTTGATGTGTTGCCATGCTACGTGTTGCATCTTGTATGGCATCTTCTTTGCATCCATAATAGCTTCTTTGAGATTTATTCTCACCCCTCTCCCTTTCTTGTTTTAGATTAGAGACAATTGGACCGACCAAGTAAGGGCGGAAAGAAGTTAGGACTTGGTATTTTGGGAATTGTCGGGTTGTACATAAATTGGTGTAGAAAGTGTATTTTTGTAAAATTCACTTATGGAGTTTGTATTTATAAATCTTAATTTTATGTTATAACCGTTGTCTTTTTGTAATTAAAACAATTTCTTAATTTTAAAGTTAGTCAACTCTTTCTCCTTCGTGGAAAAGTATAAAAGTATTTTGAAAGGATAATAACAAGAGTATGTATGTTTGAAAGTTGAATAAAAGTTTTTAAAAGTTTAGGATGTTTGGGTTAGTTTGAGGACGCTCCAGCTCGGAACACGTGTAGGTTTCCGGGTCGGGGTCCTCACAACCTCCGGTTCCGAACTAGTACCATCAGATGCCCCCTTTCTATCCTTGTACAAAACCTGTTCATTGAATACCACATCTCGACTACGAATAACCTTATGGTTTTGATCATCCCAAAATTTATACCCGAAGTCATCCCCGCCATACCCAATAAATGTACACTTAACAGATTTAGCATCTAATTTAGTTCTCTCGTGAATCAACATGAACATAAGAAACGCAGCCAAATACGCGAAGAAAGGACAGATTTACCTGCTTGCCACTCCAAGCTTCCTCTGGAATTCCGTTCCCCAATGGAACCGATGGTCCCCGATTGATCAAGAAAGCTGCCGTGTCAACTGCATATGCCCAGAACGTCTTCGGAAGTCCACACTTCAATCTCATACTTCTAGCCCGCTCATTCAATGTTCTGTTCATCCTTTCTGCTACCCCGTTGAGTTGTGGAGTCTTCTTTGGAGTCTTCTCCATACGAATACCATTCGCAGCACAATATTCCCTAAACTCCCCGAGCTCATACTCCCCACCATTGTCTGATCTCAAGCACTTAAGCTTAAGTCCCGTTTGATTCTCCACCAAGGCCTTCCACTTCTTGAACACCTCGAAAGCCTCATCTTTCCCCTTCAAGAAATAGACCCAAACCTTCCTTGTAGAATCATCAATGAAAGTCATGTAATATGACGCACCACCCAGAGATGTGACCGGAGATGGCCCCCACAAGTCCGTGTGAACCAATTCCAACTTTGCTTCCCTCAATCCCCTACCTGTTCTCGAGAAATTATTCCTCCCTTGTTTGCCAAACATACAATCCTCGCAGATCCCCACGTTGACTGTCTTCAAACCCGGTAGTAGACCCTTAGAACAAAGTACCTTCATCCCCGTCTCACTCATGTGACCCAATCGACAGTGCCACAAATCAGTATCACCCTTGGCTGCTGCCACCGCAATACTATCCTTGGTGTTGTTTGCCAAATACAAAGTACCCTCCTTATTACCCCGAGCGATCTCACAATCCTCCTTGGTAATAACCCAGTTCCTGCAGCCGAAAGTCACCTTGTAACCCTCTTCATCCAACTGCCCAACTGAAAGTAGGTTCTTCTTCAAACCCGGAATGTGTCTGACCCCGTTCAGATGTAGAACCTTCCCGTCCGATGCTCCTATTCTGACATCCCCCTTCCCCTTGATTTCCAAAGGCTCGCCATCAGCTAGATAGACCTTCCCGAAATCACCGGAAGTGTAATTATCCATCTCTTCCTTATGCCCGCAAGAGTGGAATGATGCCCCGAATCCGGCACCCATGATTCTAGTGCACTACTAACACTCGAGAACGAGTACATCATCACCTTCGATCGCCACATTCGCACGATTGCCCTTACGATTTGGACAATCCCTCTTAAAGTGTCCCAACTCCTTACAATAATAGCACTGAACAGATCCCTTCGCAACCTTCGGTTTGTCCTTGGTCTCATCAGCTTTGCCCTTACCACTCACTCCGTTCTCCCTAGATTCGGTTCTCCCTTGTTTGCTAGTGCCCGGCTTCCCTACTAGTAGTAGCTAAAGCCGCTCCCGAAGTACTTGATGTCCCCAACTTCTTCATGCGATTTTCCTCACCTAAAAGAAAGTCTTTAACATCAACATATTTCAATTTTTCTTACCTGCTGAAGCGTTGATTGCAGTCACCGTTCCGCTCCAACTTGCCGGTAAAGAAGCTAGCAACAAGCATGCATGAACCTCGTCATCGAACTTGATCTCCACCGCTGTCAATGAATCTATGACATCCATAAATTCATCGGTGTGCTTAGCCAAGGATCCTCCCTCTTGCATCTTGAGACTACCCATCTTACGTATCAAATCAACCTTATTTGCAGCAGACGGAGTTTCAAATCTCTCAGTAAGATAATCCAATAGCTCCTTGGTGGTTGTCGCCTTCCTGGTAGTCTTCGCGATCCACTTTGACAAAGTAGATCTAACCACCCCTAAGGCCTTCCGATCCATGAGTTCCCATTCTTCTTGATCTTCATCTTCCGGTTTGACACCCTTCAGAGGCTTGTAGAGATCCTTGTTGTACAAGAGATCCTCGATCTGCATCCTCCAATATCCGTAGTCAGACCCATCGAATTTCTCAACCGCCTGTTTGTCCTTGCCCATTCTTGATTGCTTGAAACAACTCCATTGATCCTAAACCAAGAGCTTTGATACCAGTTGTTGTCAATATAGCCCTCCACAAACCAAGCAAATCACAAGAATAATAATCGCACACAAACAAAGCAAAAGAAAATCAAAAGCACAGAAAAGACAAGAGAAATTGTTTACCCAGTTCACCAATTTGATTGGCTACGTCTGGGGGCACTACCAAGCCAGGATCTTGCACTATGTATGTAATTTTTGTGTTACAATGAGAGAAGGGGCGGAACATTGCTTTTATACATGCCCCGGAATAACAACCTAACCCTAGATGGCCTGAAAACGGGCCCAAAAATAAAACCTTCCCGACCTGAGAATAGACGCCAGGCGTCCGCCTCAAAGGAGCCAGGCGCCCGCCTGGGAAAGGCCAAAACACCATGCTCACCTCGGCAGCCGAGGCGCACGCCTCACCCCAGGTCGTGCGGCCGCCTCAAGCACGTTGCCCCAACGCCAAAACCACTGGACTCGAGGCGCTCGCCTCGCCATCCCCAAGCGCCCGCCTCAGATTCCCTCGAAGAACATCTTGGTTGGTCCTCTATTCCAACAATCCACACGCCCAATTTCAGTGGATAATTTTGCTTCCAATCGTCGAATTCGCTTGGAATAGAAACATGCTTTTGAATAATAAAAATCAGATTTCGCATAATATTTATCCCTAGCAAGCCGATGTTTCTCTGAATCGGATATCTGCAGCTGTAGAAGATGATTGTAGCCCTTCTCTGCAAATTTTGACTCAAGTGCAAAGAAATACTCTTCTTGTTGACGAGCATGTGTTAGACGAACATTGATGTCTTCAATAGACAACTCACTATTAAAGATCGAAATATCCGCCCTAATCTTAGGACGTTGGTCATGTGGAGGCACTGCCCTGGCCTCACCTTCATCATTGTCCGAAACCTCCCCGCCCATCGGCTCATCACGGTGGAGATTTTCCCCTCGAGGACCTGCCCGATGTTGTGGATTGGCATCACCGCCACCACCTACCCGCAACTGCACCAAAGCCGCCAATAATTCTGCATGTTGTCGATCAGCCAACCGCATACGTTCCGTAGCTGCTGCTTCCATGCGTTCGAGGATTGCAGTGATGTCGTTCCTCCCATCGTTTGCCATCACCTCGTCGGAGAATCCTAGGATCGTCCGATTTCTGATACCAACTGATGTAAAGTAACGCAGCGGAATAGTAACCAAGGTCTGATCGAAATCAAAACCTTCTGCAAGAAATCGCAATTCCCAAGATAACAAGAACTTCCTAAGAAATCCTTCTGCAAGCCAATAGAATTGACCAAGAAATTTGCAAGATGCAAAACTGAATTTAATTGATAAAAGTCTAATTTTCGGAATTACAATGAAGGCCTATATTATAGTGCCCAGAAAACTTGAAAAGAAATTCTAAACCTTCTAAAATTAATCATAACATATATAGTAACCTAATAGGACTTAAAAACTAGTAAATCTACTCAAAATCTATTCTAAAACTACCTATAATCAACCCATTAAAATTAAATTCGAAAATACAAATGAAATAATAAAAGATACAAAAATAATTAACATCTCAATTTACATCAAACTCTGTTCCTTTACAAGTTATCAAAAAAGAAAAAAAAGTCCATAATAAAAGAAGAAGGAAGAAGAAGGGTATATAATACATACATGTGCAATTGGGCCATGGCCTTGTGTCCTCTACGAAAACTCCACTACAACTTCCATAGACTTTAACTATGTTGCTGGCAGATTGCATATTTGGCCCCTACAAATTAACCCGAATTCGTGTCATCGCCATTGTCAGTGCAGCCTGAAATCAGGATATCAATGCCGCCTTGGACTTCTTGTGATGACTGAAACAAGCTTGGTAGCTGTCCATGTCACGCGGGAGAGGTTTTGAAGGTTACTAAGAAGCCCTTTCTCCATTTCCAATTCTTTAGAAACATAATCTGTGAAACCATAAGAAAATTACTGCGTAAATTCAGCAAGATTATGGACAAAAAGCGTTTTTTTTTTCCGAATAACTAATCCTACCTGAACATTTTGCAAGAGCAAGTAAAGATGCTGATGCAAGAACCTTTTCTTCGACTGCATTTTCGTAATTCAAACACTCTATTAACCGTGGCACGAGAATTGAACATGCGAGAGACTGAAGATTTTCATCTCCTATTGAATGGAGAAAGGTACTCATCCATGTGACTGTCACGAGGCTTGCTCGTGCTAAACTTGGGATCCCATTAGCTATGCAGTCTGAAAGACCATCCATCAACTTCTTGTTGTTGCCACTGCTTAATAACATCACTGCTGTTTTTCTTTGCCAATTTTCTGTCGCTTCATCTTCTTCGCTCTGCAATATTAATGTCATTAAAGATTAAAGCATTCTTTACATCTTACGCAAAAATGTCTTATAAAGATGTTCACATTTGACTTTTCAAATAATTTAGTGATAAGCTTTCTTTGCATAACAACCCCCTAATGAACATAAGAATCACACAACTGACCACTAATCTTAGCCTATCTACCACATCTTCACTCTAATTTTGGAAGTTAACTTATTTTAACCATTCAAATTTAAAAATGATTTTGGGACAAACAAAAGTGGAAAGTGGGAACATCTGTATATGGGACGGAGGAAGTATAACTCTGTTGACTTACCAAGTGGTTGAATCCATCTACGGAAACATCTCTGCCATGGAAGGGACTACCGTCAATCTCATGAAACCCCGCTTCTTTCAGAAGCCATTTTCCAGCTTCTGGCTCCCCGGTATAAGAAAATCGACCTCCCATGATTGATAAGGCTTTGGCTACTTGTTGCTGCACATTTTCGTTACATGTTTGACAATCCATAGCTGCAATGATCGCCTCTACTGCCTCCTCTCTAAATACACTACACTTGAGTGGATCTCCCTGCAATACAATTAGTCTTTTTCAAATGATATGTTGATAAAAGAATCGTAAGGGATGAGGCAGCAATTGAATGAGTTACCATAAGATCAAGCTGTAGTAAGATGGCTGCAACTAGGGGTTGTTCCTCCGGTGGGGCCCTTCGGAGATAGAGGAACAATATGTGCATGGTATTTAAACTGCCCCAACCACTAATGAAGCTGTTTAAGAACTTTGTTCTCTGTGTTACTCTGCTTGAATTCACAAAAACTGAAGTTTTAAAAAATTTCCTTTAATGCAGATATATAACCTAGAGAGAACACATGTAAAAATAAGAACTAATCCCTGCGTCTCTAAACGAATGTCCAATTTTCATTTTAAGTGGCATTTTGAAAATGTTCTCTTTATACTACTAAATATGCCCCCAGGAAGGAGGCCTTCTCCGCCCTCCACCGGGAAAAGATGCATAAATATTTTTGTCATCCACTTTCTAAATACATAGTTTTGCAAGTACAAAATGACTAGTTAAAAAAAATGGTAAAAAAACAATTAGGACAAAGTTTTTTTACAAAAATACTTTCTTTTAGGGACAAAAATTTCTTGGAAATGGGCATTCATTTAGGGACGGAGGGAGTAAATGAATGAATATACCTTTGGAGGCAGACTAACTCAGTGAGCAAAGCCATAGCAGAAGCAGAAGCAATCTGGTGATAATGATCGGTCTGTTTTCCAAGAACGAGGAGGGTAAAAATGGGATCCATGCTCAAGTTATTTGCTAGGTAGTGTCGGCACCTTCCATCAGCTCTTATACAGAAGCGCAATACAGAAGCAGATTTGCCCTTCTCACTTATATCCCCAATCTTGATCCTTCTAACTAGCAAGTTCAAGCCACCAAGACAAACAACTTGTCTAGCATTCTCTAAGTTTTTGTCTTCATCAAATCCCATAAGAAGTTGGTCTAGGAAGTAATAAGCTGCCTCTTGTGGACTGCATTGAACCGAGAACAAGGTCTGCAACTGATCTCCAAACTCAAGCACTCGTAGAACTAGTGGGACCCACTCAGCAGATATCAACTGTTTCGCCTTTGGCTTCACAAGGTGAAGCAAAGATGCAGCTTTCAGAAATAAACTACTGTTTCTCATTAGTCTTATGAAGGTATCGAGCTGTGGATCTGAATTCAGTATAACCTGCACATTCTTCTCCTTCCGTGTTACAAATTCAGCTAATATAGAGATTAACAATTCTAGAACTTCATCGTTATTTGAAGCAAATAGGACCTCAAGCATTCCATCTATAACTGGAGATTTTGACAACGTGTTCTCGACAATGGGGTCACCATGAGAATCTAGCCAAGCTTTGGTTATAACACGAACTGCCATTTCACAGTCGCTTAGGACATCTGAGGTGCAAATAGTGGAAACTGCTTTTATCAAATCATTTGAAGGAAGACTAAGACGGCTATTTATTATCTTCTTGACTGAGACATTGTTGGTAATATTTGTGCCGTGGGCTGATCTTTCTGTTTGGTCACTGCGACAGGGAAGAAACCTCATATAGTGTGTTTCGGGTTTGGATTGTTTCGAACTTTGGCTTTGTGATCGTCGATGGACACCAACTCTGCTCTGTCAGAATGTCAGAAAAAAGGTTATTCTTGCAGATTCATTATTAATATTAACAATATCAAATGAAACATGCGATTTTATGAAAATGATAAATATATCTACGCACTTGAACATCAATGTCACGCTGGCTGCTCTTACTATGTTCTTCCAAAGAGAGCTTTTCTTCGTCTTCCTCCAAGCCCAATGAACTAATCACATCTCCATTCACCTCATCAAAGTCCATGGACCGTGTAGAGCGTTGTTGCTCAGTATTTGCCCCAAAAACAGCGTGATATCTTCCAACATCAAGGCAGATGTGAACAAAAATACACACACACACACACACATCATAGACAATAACATAAATGAAGTACAAATCTTACTTACAATAATTTGTTGATTGAGGAACGAGATGATCTTGCTCTTGGAGGAGGTGCATAAGATGATCTTGAAGGCAAGGGAACAGCAGGAAGAGGAGGAGCTTGAGCCCCAGTTTTAAGCCAATCCTTGTAGTAAAGAGCAAATTGGGTAGTACCCATATCCATTTGATCATCATAAACCTTCCTCAATGCTTCCATTTTCTTCTCTTTGTCCTTATAATTCGAGTTTGAGAGAATTTCAACTTGTTTACAGTACCAAATCTTTATATGGAGGAGATGAGGGAGAAAGAAATGCTCCCAAAGATCAGGAATCAAATGGGTTCGAGCAAGATAAGGTGAATCACAAAACACCTGCAAAAGATGCCTCGCAGAAATCCGATCATTTTTCTCAATCTTGTACACAATTGACAAGTATAATTGAGCACAAGCAGAGAGATATGAATTGGGTATGCCACTTGTGGACCCATTCTTCGAGCTCTTAGAGTTCAAAGATGCAACAATGGTCAAAAACCCAATTGAGTTTCTCAATGACTTCATCATCAATTCCTTTTTCGTCCCAGGAATTTCAACCAATTTCTCAATACTCTCAATACCCAATTCCATATTCGCGAAAATCCCATTATCCGAATCGTTCTTTCTCCTCACCAAGCAAGAATTACACTTTTCCCTAATGCACTTTCGAAAATCCTCATCTCTCAAGTACTGTCCAACATAGCCACTAAGTATCGAAACTACAGCTCGAACGGCAATCTCATCAATGGCAGGCTCATCGGATTTCCTCGTATTCGATTTCTCAGACACAGAAGTCCCCCCTCTTTTCGACGAAAACAAAGAAGACCCACTTCGAGGAAAGCTCTTATTATCACTCTTTGGCCTCGAAAAATCGAAGCTTTTTCGATCATGGCAGATATAAATAGGCAAAGTGTAAGATGATTCAACATCAGCCATACTAGAAGCAGTTCTGTTGTCTTTAAACTTGACCTTTTTCTGTCCTTTGAGGAATTTCTTGCCTTCAAAACCTTCATGGCTGAGCAAATCATGAAGAGAAGCCATTAACAGAGGAGATTGGTGGGAATTTGGTCTGAGATTCTTGAAGAATGAATTGGAGAAGATGAAAGGAAAACAAGTACAGCTGTGGGAAGCAATGGAGAAGATGAGAGGACATAGGAATAAGGACAAGAGACAGTGGTGCAGAGGCTGATTTTCCAAATTCTATTTTGACCGTTTGTGCTTTTGGAAAAAGATATGTCAGGACCGCCCGGTTCGGAGTAGTTAACGTTTTTCCTCCCGCCACACTTGTGATTGTCTACCCACCAAACTCAACTATCCGGAACCTCCATTGAAATTTCCTTTCCTTTATCACTAGTGGCTCTCATTTTATTTAACGATGGATTCCTAAATGAGTCGTTCAAGTTCATGTGTAAAACAATTTCTATCTATCCTATAACCTATTTTGCGTAAGTGTCTTCTCTGTTATTATAATGTTATTATAAAGTGTCTCTTACAAAATTAGAAAGTGTATGTTCTAAAATAACACTAATATAACATTTAAATCGGTTGTAATGTTAAATAATAACGACGATATTGTTGAAAATAGCGCATGTTGTAGTGTTAAAAAGTGTCTGTTGTAGTATTGAAAAGTGCCTCTGATAGTATTGAAAAATGCATGTTGTAATATTGAAAAGTGTCAAGTGAATTAAAAAGCACATGCCTGTTGTAGTATCAAAAAGTGTCTTTTGTATTATTGAAAACTGCCTTCTACAATATCAAAAAATGTCTGGTGATTTTTCGTAAGTTTCAAGTGAGTTCAAAATTACATGCCTATTGTAGCTTTGGAAAGTGCCTCTTGTAATGTAGTATTCAAAAACTGTCTTATACATTGTCAAAATGTGCCGGTGCATTTTTCGTAAGTTCCAGTTATTTACAAAAATGTCACTGCGCCTATTAAAAAGTTCTACTTATTTACAAAAATGCCACCGCGCACATTTTAAAACACGTTCTACGCTCAGCGAGCGTAGAACACGTTTCACCCAAGATTTTGTGTTCCTAAATATATTTAACCCATTTTATTTTTCAAATATTTTAGAAATAATGATTTGTATATGCATCTTGTCTATCTATGGCATTGCAATATTCTCGCATTCAATTTATATTGGCCATTTTTTTCAATACAAGTGAAATTTGATGAAATATAAATGTCAATCTAATTAATCTAAGGCTCAGTTTGTTTGCGAATTTTTTTTTTCGAAAAATGATTTCTGGAAAACAATTTTCAAAAAACGAAAATATTTTTCGAAAAATGACATTCGATTGTTCGGTAAATATCAGGAAACATTTTCCATTAAACATTTTCATTTGTTTAGTAAATTTAAAAATAATATTTTCGAATAAAAATACAAAATGGGGTAGGTAGGGTAGGTGGATGAGGGGATAGGGGAAGGGTAGGTGGTGGGGAGAGGGTGAGGTAGGGGTTAGGATTATGATAGGGTATAGTAGTGGAAATGGGGTAGGCAAGTAGGGTGAAGGTAGCGGGTTAGGGTGGGTTGGTGAGTGATTGAGGGGTGGGGTGGGGGAGGTTATGGTGGTGGGTAGACGTGGCCGGTTGGGCCAATCGTCGGTTAGCCGGTTTATAACCGCCGGTTTTCAACCCCCAAATCACCAATCGGAACCGAACCGCCTAACCGGCTAAACCGGTTACGGTTTAGGCGGTTTACGGTTTTCACGGTTATCCGGTTAACCTCCGGTTTGACGGTTTGGATATGCTCGGTCGAGTCCTTGTTGTTGCCCGGCCGAGCAACCCTTTTAGGGTTTAGGGTTTTGAGGGTTGCTCGGCCGAGTCTTTGGTGTCGCTCGGCCGAACAACCCTTTTAGGGTTTAGGGGTTGAGGGTTGCTCGGCCGAGTCTTTGGTGTTGCTCGGCCGAGCATATCATTTTTCAGTTAATTTTTTTAACGGTTTTTTGAAAAAAGTTAACTTTTATTTTTTTTCAATTTTTTTTGGATAGATAAGACTATTTTAAACTTAAGTTTACTACATACATTTTTTACAAAAAGGTTTATAAAAAAAGTTATGAATTTTTAAAGAAATGAAAGTTAACGGTTTTTTGAAAAAGTTAACTTTTAATTTTTTTCAATTTTTTTTTGGATAAATAAGACTATTTTAAACTTAAGTTATCTACATACATTTTTTGAAAAAAGGTTTATAAAAAAAGTTATGAATTTTGAAAGAAAGAAAACTTAACTTTTTTTAAAAGAAACAAGTATATAAAAGAAAAAAGGGACGGTACCCTTAAATTTTATTAATCAAAATAAAATTACAAAGAGGGGGACAACCAATCTTACCCTTTTATAAATAAGGGGGGACATTTAGGAGCCTTTACCTCAACCTAACTATTACAATTAATTAAAAATAAATCTAATCTAAAGTCTAAACTAATCTAATTAAAATAAAAATTAATCTAAAACATCATTCATTCATTACTACTTTTCGTGGAGTCCTCGACATCGTATTGATATCTTGGATCCAATAGATCCTCATCATAAGGCATGTCTTGTTGCCTTTTTTCCGCTCTAACCCAATCGCCAAGTAAAAATTGATGTTCCAAGTTTTCACTTGTTAGTTGAGAACGTCTTTCATCCAAAACATTTCCATCAACGCTAAATGCCGATTCAACCGCCACCGTTGAAGCGGGAGAGGCTAATACTTCTTTAGCAACTATGGAAGGTATAGGATAAATGTCTTTCCTTCTTGACCACCATTGTAAAACATCAAATTCATTTAAATTTGGATCTTGATTTAATTCAAAGTTTGTAGTGAAATAGGTTTCTAACTCCACGGGAAGGTTTGATGATGATGAAGATGAACCTCGAGAAGGACCATATTTTTTACTATACAAATTTGTAATAAAACTATATGGATCTCCACTAGTAAAACTTGGTTGGAGAGTAGAGGAATCATCTTCATGTTGTTGCCTTTGAGAAGTGTTTTCATATAAGACATTATACTCATTAAAAAGGTTAATCAAATCATTTTTTGTGTCATTAACAATATTTGACGGAAGTTCATAAATACCGCCACCATCGGAATTTCATATAATAATAAGTTATAATGGACTCTAAATCATCTAATTTAACTCGGGGATCTAATAACTTTGCAACCAAGAAAAGAGACGGAATAGTGTCAAAATATTTAAGCCACTTTTGTCTCATGTTAAAAATGCATTGGTTTAAAATAGGGCAATCTTTTAAATTGTCAAAAATAGTAACAATTGCAATACAATGCTCTAGCACCAAAACGGAAGTTGGATAATAAACTCCCGAAAAAGCCAAAGTAGCGGTATTAAAAATCTTTAACAATTCACATAAATTAATGCATGCATTCCAATGATGAGTAAATAGATGTTCATGATAGCCAACTGACATAAAAAATTGCGTTAGGAGATCTTTATAAGCAAAACCATCGCTTAACATTTTATAGGTGGAATTCCACCTAGTTGGAACATCGTAAGTAAAATATTTGTCCGGCACACTTTTACTTCTTAAAAACTTTATCCACTTTTTTGTATTAGAATTTTTTTTGAAATAAATTGAAGAGCTCGTCTAATTGGCTTAACATAAGTTTCTAATGCATCTAAACCATCTCTAACACATAAATTAATTATATGACATAAACATCTAATATGAAAAAACTTACCCCCAAGTTAGGGTTGACAAACGGTAATTAAATCGGGCAAACTAGCCGTATTAGCACTTGCGTTGTCAAATAAAATAGTAAATATTTTATTTAAAATATCATATTCAAGAAAAATCTCAAGCAATTTCGCACAAATATTTTCCGCGGAATGCGGTGGCTCAAAATCTTTGTAAGCAATTAATCTTTTTTGGATTTTCCATGAATTATCTATCCAATGGCAAGTAACGCCCAAATAAGTATTTCTTTGCCAATGATCACTCCAACCATCGGCACAAATTGAAACTTTATTTTCTAATTTTGATAAAACACCAATTAAATCTTTTTTATATCTTTCAACCACTCTAGTAATATCACGTACGAGATTCGTACGTGGTACTCTCGTGGCGGCGGGGTTCAAAGAAAGGCGAGCAAAATTTTCATAAAAATCACAATCCGCAAAATTAAAAGGAAGGCCTTTAACGCAAATAAATTTGGCTAGTTCATCCCTATAAACCCACTTGTCAAATTTAAAAAGGACGGAAGAAGGGGAAGACGAACCTTGTGCACCCGAACCCGAACTACGTTGAAATTGTAATTGAGTTTGCGAAGCGGAAATGCCAAGTTTCTCGGGATATTTTGCCGTCAAATGCCCGTTGAGCGTCCCATGCCCTCCACCTCTTTTCCATGCGTAAGT
Organism: Adenophora triphylla var. japonica; assembly: GCA_022495995.1. Classification (NCBI taxonomy): domain Eukaryota; kingdom Viridiplantae; phylum Streptophyta; class Magnoliopsida; order Asterales; family Campanulaceae; genus Adenophora; species Adenophora triphylla. The sequence continues at coordinate 78,313 of JAFEMH010003616.1, read as the reverse complement.
CGCATTACAATATTTGCAACATGCTCGAAAATTATAATCATCCTCGGCAGTAATTTTTCTTTTGCTGAAATGGATGGCGAAGGTATCGGATTGTGGCTCTCTTTCTTGTCGTTGTCCCGAGGACCCGACCCCGACCACCTCCACAGCTCGGCTGCCCCTACCACTCCTAGCATTACCACTTTCAATTTCAACTTGTTCTTCTTCCTCATTTTGTTGAATATTTGGATTTTGATGATCAAAATCATCGTTGGGGGAGGAAGAATCAACAACGGACTTGCCTAAATTGCTTCTTCTTTGATTTGCAGCCATTTGTATAAGATAAAATGAAGTTTGGAAACAAAACGGAGCTTAAAAATGGATGAAAATGGAGAAAAGCACTAATTTCGTTAGAAAACTAACTGAAAATGGAACAATATTTAACTGAAAATTGAATGAGGGTGAGAGTATATGTGAATATTTGAGAGTAGAAGAGAAAGAGTAGAGAGAAATAAGGTGGAAATAAAATGGGAGGAGGAGGGTGATATTTATAGTTAGTAAATTAGGCAAAAAAAACATTTTTTTTTAATTTTTGACTGCCCAATAACAAAATTAACGACTAGTTTTTAAAAATAACGGCTAGTTTTTGAAAAAGTAGCCGTTGGAACATGTTCTGGCGTTATGCTCGTAGAGCACCTCATATGCCTCGGCCGAGCAGAACCTTCAGTTTGTTAATAACAAACTGGAAGGTTCTGCTCGGCCGAGCAACTCATATGACTCGGCCGAGCAAGTCAAACACCGGCGGTTGACCGGTTTTTCAAAAATCTCAACCTTAACCGAACCGGCCAATAACCGGTTACGGTTAGCCGATTCCGGTTAGCCGCCGTTGACCGATTTTGATCGGTTTTGGCCGGTTTTCAACCTCCCAGTTGACCGGTTCGATTTATAAAATGGACACGTCTAGTGGTGGGTGGTTTGGGGTGTAGAGGCGGCAGATTAGTTGTCAGAAAATAATTTTAATATAAGTAATTTTTTTTTTTTACGGAGGAGGGGGAGGGGGTGGTTGGGTGGGTGGGGTGGGTGGGTAGGGTGGGGGTTGGAGGGGCGGCAATAGATTTGATAAAAAATAATATGAGCAATTTTTTTTTTAAGGGGGGGGGGTGGGTGGGGTGGGGGTTGGGAGGTGTGAGTGGGTGGTGGTGGGGTTTGGGGGGTGATGTTGTTAAAAAGAATTTTTCGAAAATGTTTTAAACAGGAGAAATCCGTAAGTTATTTTTCTTGGAAAACAAACCTATTTTACATTGATTGAAAAATCATTTTGTTGACTTTATTTTTTGATGATTACCAAATACTGAAAAATGGAAAAAACGTTTTTCAAAAAACATTTTTTCCAAACAAACGGAGCCTAATTATCCTAACGAAGTTCTATAAATGTTATTAATAACTTATTTAAAGATTTATTAATAATAATTTTTAGAATTTTATTGAAATGATTAAGTTGAAATTGAAGTACGACCAAATTTCACTTTTATATGATAAAAAAAAAAAAAAAGAGTTGGATGGGATCAATATGAATAAGACTGATCGAATATGATAACTTTTTTAAAAAATTTAAAAGAAACTCAACCATTAAGAAAATTAAATAGCGATAAACAGAAAACAATTTAATTCTTAATTTAACGTATTATTTAGTTTTGAAATTACATCATAAAAAGCGTGAAATTATTATTTTAGATTAAAACTAAAGTCACAAAAATAGTTTACAAAATTTGATTACAAATTGACTAGCAAGAATCCCGTGATTCGCACAGAATCAAGAGTACTCATGGTAATTCACAAACATGTTATAGCTTGTATGGTATTAATATATTAAATGTAGTAAAAGGTGGTTTGAAATAATACATTAACAATGGATTATTTAGTAATTTATAATTATAATTTGGATTTTTCAGTAAAATTTATATGGAAGGATAGAATGTGTACGTATAACATATACAAAGCAGATCTGGAAAATTCTTCACATGTGCATTCAATTTGGGAAAAAATTGACAGTCCAGAACCTACCTATTTGGGCTTCTATCGCGTGACTGAGTTTTCAATCGAGCAATTAAGAGTACTCTGCCGACGTTATAATGGCCTCTGTTGATTTATTAGCACCAAAGGTAGAGATTTTATTAATGTCTCACTATTTTGAATTGTGAGAGTTCTATTTTGGAGTATTTTTAGTTGATATTGCAGATTTCGGCTAATTTATTGCTAAGGAGTCTATAGCAGCAATAAATACGATGGAATTAGAGGTATGCATCATTACGACTCTGTGTATTGTGATTTATTTTTTTCTCTGTTTATATTTGACGTGATTTGATATGAATACATATCGTTTTGTTTGCTAGAAGTTTTCCTCTGTTTAAATACTGAAATATTAAGGGGTTGTTGAGGGATTATCGAAAACACTAAACTTTTTAATTGAAACCTGTAGCGTTGTGAGGAAAAAGAGAAGGGTTTTTTCCCTATCCTTTTCGTTTTTGAGTCGCCACCTATATTATTCGATTGGAGAAAATAGGAAAACCATTTTGAAAGAGATTTGGGTTTGGGGCTTAGGTTATGAAATGGGTAGGTCAAGGAGCATCCATTTCACCCAATCCGGAGATCGGTCTTGCTAAAGAAAAGAGAGATTTTCAAAAGAAGAGAAAAAAAGATTTTAAATATTATAAACAAAGGTCCATTTAACGGGGTTAAACGGAATGTAGGATCGATTGCTTCGAGACCGTCTCCATGATTTGGAGAGGCTCTAGGCCGATCCTAGATTCTATGGACTTATACCACTCTAACAGTCAATTAGAAGGGGATTTAGGGGGTTACCTTGCGTGAGGTGATTTGGGCAGAGTTTCGACTCAAGTTTAGAATCGGCTCTTGACACGGACAGAGCTTCGCCTCGATCCTTGACTTGGAGCTTGATGTTTGTTTATCAACAAGGTTGACAAACAAACTATGAGGTGAGTTTTTAGGGTGATTTTGTAGGATTCTTTCAAGGAGAGAAACCAACAAAATGTGTGTGTTGTGAAAATTTCTGGGCCTCTTGAACCTTGGAAGTCACCAAGTATTTATAGGGGTTGGGGAAGTGTTGAAGATGTGATCAAACACTTCAAGATGATTCCAGACTCCAAATTCTATTGGTTGGCCGGAGAGATAAAGTTTTATCCCGAAAAGAGGTTGAAATCGACGAGGGAACTGTCGTCTGCAATCTGCAGAGGGGAGATATCTCGCGCGAGACACGCCATCTCGCGGCGAGATATTGCTCCTGTGGACAGTTTTGTCCTTTCCTCGTTATCTCGTATGCAGTTTAGTCCCAAACTAACGGTGGTTAGTCAAAACTTAACGAAACATGACGAAATGGTGGATTTCTACCTTTTGACTCAAAGCGAGACTTAGAGTGGTATAAGTATGTTTCGATGTGTTCAGAATGGGGTGTCTACAGAGCCTCTCGGCGACATGTCTTATGAAAGAAGTCATGTCGACGATAGAAAAGACATCATTCTGAACATCGGGATGGTCGGACCGCACGGCTTCCTACGTATCTCTATCGGAGAATCAGACCATGACGTAGTTCGACTCCAAAACACGAAAAGGCTGCTTTAGGTATTTTGAAAATCATTTGAAAATCGAGGAGATTTTGTTTTGAAAGATAAATTCATACTGAGGAATCAAATCAAGACCCGTTCGAGAATATACTCGCTGTCGAAGATTCGCCCGTGGGCTCCGAACCCGTGGAAACTATGTTAGAACACAAAGGCTTACCCGTCTCGGTCCCCGAGTCCTGTCGATTTTGTGACGATTCGCCTTTCTGGGCTCCGAATCGGGCTTTTTGTTGTTGGGGATGACGATTCACCTGTTTGGGCGTTGAATCGGGCTTTTCTGATGACGATCCACCTGTTTGGGCGTTGGACTGAGCTTTTGGTTTGACGATCCACCTGTTTGGGCGTTGGACCGAGCTTTTCTGATGACGATCCACCTGTTTGGGCGTTGGACCGAGCTTTTTATGATGACGATCCACCTGTTTGGGCGTTGGACCGAGCTTTTCTTTCTTTTTCTTTGATGATTCACCTTTCTGGGCTCTGAATCATATGGATTGAGTTAATCTTTGGACCACTCGGTTTTCGAGCGACTGGTGCCATACCAGGCGATCGTGCGCATGTCACGTTTGGCTCGTTCCGTGACTTGCGGTGCCGGTTTTTCCACGTTTCCCTGCTAGTTTATCATTTCCAAGGGTAAATGTGTCAAAATTTTGAATTTTGACGTTGCGTAGATGCTTATTGTCGAGGACAATTTGGTCACTTTCCAGAAGGTATATCTCGCGGCGAGATAAGATATACCGCGCGAGACTTGTACTGTCGGGGCATATAAACAACATCTCTTGCTCATTTTGAAAACATCCCTCTCAAAATTTCTCTCCCTAGCTCGAGCCAAGGTCCTTTTCTTCGTGATTTTTCGTGGATTTGCTTGGTATTTCTTCCTCCCAATCACTTTCCAATCCTTTCTCCCTCCATAATCCATGGCTCAAGAACAAAGGAATCCGATTTTGGAGAGCTATCTGCTAGGGAAGGATTACCCTCGCGATGATCTTACTTTTGATAGGCATGCGCACATCTCCACCGCTGTTCGGGAGGGCTTGGTAAGAGCTTCTTTCTCAACTCTTATTTCTCACGTTGCATTGAGCTTGAATTCCTTTTCCCTTGAATTCAAAATTTCATCAATGGCTTTTGTTCTTGTTCATGCCTAGAACTAGGTTCCTCTTGCATGTATTGATTTTGTGCATTTCTTTGGATGATTGTTGTTGCATTGTGCGTGTATGAGCCTCCTACATATCATGGATTGTATGAGAGGTTGATTCGGATCATGAATGACACCCTTGGGCAAGCTTTTCTTGTACGCACGCCAAGTGTTTGATGAAATGCCCCAATGAAAAATTTCTTCTATTTCATTGATTTTTTGACATGGAATGATTTCTAAAGTTGCCCTCTCTGTTTTTCCTCTGTTTTGCAGTCGTATAAGTCAACGAAGAATTGCCGAGGAAGCCCGAAGATGGCTAAGGAGGTGTGGGACAAGATTAAGGACCTTGATGGCGTTCGGGATAGGGTGGCCCAAACGGGTCTTCTGACTTTTGTTGACAATCTCAGGGGAATTAGGCGGACCCCCCAAGTTCTCCAGGATATTCGGGAGAGGTGGTGGGACACTACCCACACTGTTCATTTGCGCTTCGGGGAAGCGACTATGACTCCGACTGATTTTCTGGCTATCACGGGGTTAGAGTTCATTAGCGATCCCCTGCCGAAGTTTTCGGGTTATAAGCTTGCGAGTCCAGCTGCGTGGAGGCAGTTGATTGGTTTCCCCCCTAACAAGGTCAAGGGGTTTGCTGCTGAGTTGACACCCCTCCGGCGTCAGATTGAGGAGTATGCTGAGAAGCCAAATGCGCCACGATCGGCGGTGAGGGTGCCCTCTGGTATATTCTTTCTGAGACCATCTTTGCGAACCACTCTTCTACGGCCCGTCTTTCTCTGTTACGTTTGTTGGTAAACCTGGATGAGGTGAGCGGATATGATTGGGGCTCAGCGGGGCTGGCCTACTGCTACCACGCCATGGATGAGGCGTGTAGGAACACCAAGGATTCCTGTCGGGGTATTCTTATGCACAGGGAGGTATGCCTTTTGATTACATTTTACGCTCTTTGTACGTATGCTCTGTTTGTGTTTCATCTTGAATTTGATCTGTTTTCTTTGTGCGAGATATGGGGCTATCTTTGTTCTCGGAGTTTGTATAGATTTGAGTTGGAGAGCCGGGCCCCTTTGTTCCCGGATATCGGAGCCACCCGAATAGGACCGTTGATGAGGAGGAGAACCAGGATTGGACCCTGATGGTGGCGGAGGCGCGGGCTATGTTGGATACCTTCGAGTATGAGAGGCTAGGCCTATACCCCTGGACCCTGTTGGAGCGGGAGGTGCATCGTGCTTGGGATGCTACCGGGATGCAGAGGATGCTGGCATCTTTGGAGGGAGATACCATGTATCTTGGTGAGCGGGTCTTCCCACAGCATGGACGGGGTAGCCTGCCATATAGTGTGCCGGCGGATCCGCCGAGGGCGATGTATCCCACCCATTCCATTCCAGAGGATGATTATGCAGGTCTGTTGGTGGGTGATGTGGCGACGACTTGCGTGATCCCCGGGGTTTCTTATGCAGAGTTTCTGCCTCGGCTAATGGGTCCCCTCCTGGTGGGGGATAGGCGATCACATGCTCGTGGCTCCGCCTCTGCTTCTGCTTCAGGTTCCTCAGCCCCTAGCACTTCCTCCCAGGCCACTGGTTCTCTGCCCTTTGCCCCAGACTACGGCCCTTTGAGCTACACGTACATGATGGGGAGCATGCCAATGGTGGGGTACATCCCGTCTCCTGATCAGATTCCCGAGGGCTACCGTCTCCCGGCTGACGTCTCTTCGGTAAGTTTCTGTTTGTGTCGTCTCTCGTATTCGTCCATATAAGCGTATATGTCCGACTTCTTCTGAGCATTTTCTTTTTCTTTTGTTTTTAGGTTACTCTGTCCGCGGCCGATTATAATCGTGGAGCGACCAAGATGGCGGGACTGATGGCTCTGGTGTCGGACCTGTCCGAGAGGCTGTTCCACAAGGCTTCTTTGGCGGCCTCGACAGTGGCCTCGGCGGTGACCCCTACTTGCGGAGCCAAGAGAGCGAGGAGGGATGGCAGCCCTCGTGGCGGTGATGGCGGAGGTGCCGGCGGCTCGGGCGATTTGATGGCGTGATCCCCTCCTTTTCTCTTTATTTGATTTCTGATGATTTGTATCTATTGGCCGGGTGGGCCCAGACAATTTTTCTTTTCTTTTGGTACCTGTTAGGAACAAGTAGGTAGCACAAACAATGGTTTTTCTTAACCCCTAATCCTAGGTCTAATTAGTTAGTTAATTAACTTTCTCGACTTTCCATGTTTTTTGGAAATGGAATGGAATGGCCGTTAGGCCACAATTTTGAGCCCTCATCTTGGCCTTTTTACTGCATGTTATGAACTGTACACACAGGTTTTTCGAGACTTGCTTCGTCAAGTCGGGGCTAGATTGTTGTTTGAGCAGAACTGTTTGTTGTGGGTATTTTTCAACATGGAGACATCTTCAGTTGATCCTGCATACCGAGATGTCATTACCCTGTAAGTATTGTTCTAATATTTACTTATTCAATATTTCCTAATATTCTTATTCTTATTTTTCAGTAATTAAGAGAGGAATGCGGGATATTCTCCAGCACGTTCAACAGATCTTCAACAGCTCGGGCGACTTGGTCTCACGGAGGTTGAAATGATAAACCAAAATCCCGAGATTGTAGGAACCGTATTGACTCTTTCATATCTACTTGTATTTAAGGGGAAATGGAGACGGAAAAAACACATTATTGCTCATACGCACACACTCGACACTCAAGCTCTTGTAATCCTCTCCATTATCTTCCAAAGTTGTATTCGTGATCATTATAGTGAAACTTTTAAGGTTGGAGACCTAACTCCCGGGGTTTTTTCCAAAGAGGTTATCACCTCCAAGGTTTTCCTCGTTAACAAATCATGGTGTCATTATCTCTTTTTTATGCTTTTGTTCCATATAATCGAATTCCATAGTTCCCTCCTTATTGTTAAATCCACACACTAAACTAAGTTAAGATTCTACTCTATTGTTTTTTCTACCAAAACAATTTGGCGCCCACCGAGGGGCCTCGTGGTTTATCGGTTATTTGGATCATTTCTGATCAAGTTCACTATGTCCGCACCCCCAATGTGTCCTCCGCCGGCAAAGGTCCCGCCGTTGTTCCCACATCGGGAGGTAGAACCGGCTTGTTACCACCACCTCCTCGCACCGGGCCTCACCCAACTCAACCTACGAAGACTCCACAAAAGGGGCAACCTCTTCCAATGCAAATGCCGACATCCGGAGTATCTGACCAGAGTTGAATCAAAGGTTGGACCAAAGAAGACAACAATTCAAAGGTGTTGACCAATTCCATGATTAAGATGCAGAAAGACCAACAGCTCATCGCATCTCGGCTTGAGAACATATCACCACTGCGTGCAAGGATTCTCAACTTTGACAACACCGGAGGATCTACATTTCAGAGTGAATTCATTCCAATGGGCAGTCCTCCTCAAACTCATCCGCTGACATCTTTAATGATGTCGACATCTTTGCACAGGGACACCCCATTGACGCCATCTTCCGCAGGATTCACCCCATTCATCCCATTCATTGACAACACTACTATCACGACTACTACGGATAACTCTGGTTTGCTAAATAATCTTTTCAATAATAATAATTTCAATCGTATTCCTATGGCTGACCCTTTTGCAGGAAATCCACTAGCCAAACAGATGCAGGATCTCAGAGAGCTAATAATGAACGTGCCAGAGTAACTCCTCCAATTCAACCGGTGACCCAAAACTGTTACAATCAATCTCGGTTTGTCCCAAGCAATTGCAAATGTCGACATCCCGAAGCGTTTGATGTACCATCTATGAAGTTGTACGACGGTACCACGGACCCGCAGGAGCATGTTGCACACTATCAAGAAAAGATGGACATAATCCATATTCCGCTTCAATTCCGGGAGGCTTGCTTATGCGGGGGTTTGGATCCACCTTGTCTGGACCAGCTCTCAAATGGCTGATTAGACAACCCTAGGTTCAATTGGTTCATACGCCCGGCTCATCAACATGTTCTACAACCAATTCTCATGCGATCGACAATTTGAAAGGTTGACAAGTGATCTTTACAATGTGACCCACAGCCTAATGAAACTCTAAAGGATTACGTCCACCGGTTCAATAAAGAGGTGCTAGAAATTCCCAATCTTGACATGTCGACGGCCACGAAGCATTCAAAATGGGGTTGAAGAAAGATTCACAAGATTATCGGGATTTGGTGATGACTCCTTGTAAGCGGCTAGAAGAAGTCGGGAGCGGGGCATTGAGATTCATAAGACTCGGAGGAAGATGAGCCTGCGAAGATCGAAGTCATCGTCCAAGATGTCGACATATGACCATCCCGACAGAAAAGACCGAATCGTCCCATCGCAGAACAACCGTCCCAATCCTTATCCGAGAATTGACACTAGCAAAATTAATTCAATAGACGGTGAGGATGAAGATAATGATAATGTGCCTAACATTTCGATTATTGTTTTTACGTTGACATTTCAGGTGTACTACGTGCAATGGGCAACCTGGGAGACAAAGCCGAGATGGCCAAAGAAAACGGACAAAACCACGGGATGGCGTGACAAATCAAAATGGTGCGCTTACCATGAAGACTTTGGACACGTTACGATGATTGCATCGCGTTAAGAAAGGAGATCAGTTATTTGCTCTCGAAAGGACATCTTAAGGAGTTGTTGGGATCCGAGAAAGAAGAAGGCCGAAAATGCGAAGCTCCTCATGAAGCCGAAAGACCGGTTTCTCCCAAAGCATCAACAAAGGTGATCAACTTCATTAGTGGAGGCTCGAAATATGTGGAACATCCTATTCTCGCCGCAAAACGACATGCTAAGGAGTCAAAAGAAGAGAAGCCGTAAAGATGCCCAGGATGTCGACGCTCCGCCAGATCCAATCACCTTTGATGAAAGCGATCGAGAGAACCTGCTAGAACCTCACCACGACGGTCTAGTTATTTCTTTGCAGATCGCCAACTGTACAATACGACGTATCCTGGTAGATGGGGGCAGCTCTGTCAATCTTATTATGTTGGGTACCCTTAAGGAAATGAACATCCCGAATCGGAGATCGTCAAAAAGTCTTGATCTTTGGTAGGCTTCAGTGGTGAAGTCAAAGAAACGGTGGGAGAGATCAAACTTCCAATATACTCAAAGGGCCTCAACACCATGGAGCGGTTCTGCGTAATTGATTGCGCGACATCTTACAATGTCATTCTTGGAAGACCGTGGATTCATGGGATGAAGGCCGTACCCTCCACTTACCATCAGTGTGTGAAATTCCCAACACCTTGGGGTGTCGCTAAGATTTACAAAGTGATCAACAAGTAGCCAAGGAATGTTATAAAACTTCAATGAAGGCGTCGACATCTCCAAAACAAGCATAGCAATTACCGAGGAAAGTACGTGAAGTCCTGGAAGCTAGGGAGGATGATGTGAAAGAAGTATTGCTAGACCCTTCCAACCCGGACATCAAAGTACTTATTGGCACTGACATCCCGTCAGATATAGAAGAGGAGCTTGTGAACCTATTAAGAAGCAGAATAAAGAGTTTCGCTTGGAAACATGATGACATGACATGCATCAGCAAAGATGTCATCACTCACAAACTTAACGTAGATCCTAGCTTTAAACCGGTGCACCGAAACGTAGGAAGTTTGCGAAACCAAATCGATCATCAAGGAAGAGGTAGAGCGCTTACTCAAAGCCAACATGATACGGGAGGTCGATTATCCAAGATGGTTAGCAAACGTGGTTGTGGTAGAGAAGAGAAACGGGAAATGGCGAGTTTGTGTCGACTTCACCGACTTGAATAAAGCACCGCCCAAAAGATCCTTTCCCTTTGCCGCACATAGATTCATTAGTTGATGCCACCTCAGGACATGAACTCCTCACATTCATGGACGCGTCCTCGGGATTTCAACAAATTCGGATGGAACCATCGACCAAGAGGACACCGCCTTCATAACGCCCACAGGTATTTATTGTTATATTGCCATGCCTTTTGGACTAAAAATGCGGGTGCAACGTATCAAAGGCTCGTAAACAAAATGTTTAAAGATCAGATTGGGGACACAATGGAGGTATACATCGACGACATGGTAGTAAAGTCCAAGAAGGCCGAGGATCACATAAGCAACCTCTCTCAAGCTTTTGACATATTGGATTGTTTCAATATGAAACTTAATCCAGCTAAATGCAACTTCGGAATGAAGGCCGGCAAGTTTTTGGGTTATATGGTTACTAAAAGAGGCATTGAAGCCGCCTTAACAAATACGTGCTATTATCAACTGTCATCACATCAATCTGTCAAGGACGTCCAAAGATTGACAGAAAAATTGCCGCACTCACCGATTCATTTCAAAATCCTCGGATCGATGCAAACCTTTCTACGACATCTTAAGAAAGAACAAAAAGTTCCAATGGGAGGACCAACATGAAGAAGCTTTTCAGGAGCTCAAAACTTACTGTCGACACCTCCCTTATTGGCCAAACCTCGAAGGAAGAACATCTTTACATCTACCTAGCAGTGTCTAAGGCGCTGTAAGCGCAGTCTTGGTAACAGAACACGATGGTAATCAGCAACCCATCTACTATATAAGTAAGACACTCTTAGATGCAGAGACCAGGTATTCTCATTTACAAAAATTAATTTTAGCTTTGATAACTGCTTCTACTAAATTAAGGCACTATTTTGAAACACATACTATAATTGTACGCACTAACTATCCTATTAAGAATGTTATGAGAAAACCAGAGATGTCAGGTCGAATGGCGAAATGGTCTATACAATTAAGCACATACGACATCAAGTACGAGCCCAAAACTGCAATAAAATCCCAAGCCCTAGCCGATTTTGTAGCCGATTTCACCCAACCCTGCAACAAGAGGTGGAATTGGAAGTACAACAACTTCAAGATGATGACATCCTAAAAATTTGGACTCTCTACACGGACGGTGCTTCCAACATGAGAGGTACAGGTCTTGGAGTTGTACTAAAATCGCCACAAGGGGACATAATACCACAATCTATCGTTGCAGGTTTCAAGGCTACCAACAATGAAGCGTAGTATGAGGCTCTAATTGTGTGTTTAATCGCAGCCCAGGACTTAGATATCAAGCACATCCGGGTGTTCATGGATTCCTTGCTAATTGTTAACCAGTACAACGGGTCCTACGTCGCGAAAAATGCCAAGATGACGACATATTTGGAAATTGTAAAAATTATGTCGGCCAAATTCAAAACATTTTCCTTGGAACAAATCCCACGAGAAGAAAATTCTCAGCGGATGCTCACGGCAAACTTGGGTTCACCTTCAAAAGCATCTCACAAACCAAGATCCCAATTGTGCATATTGACATCCCAAAGAATTGACCATCTTGAGATGTTCGCCCTAGATGTCGACATACCTTCCTCTCCCGCAAAGAACCTCTTGGACAGGCTCCTATTATCAAGTATCTCTTAGATGATACGATCCCAGTCGAGGAGAAGAATTCAAGAGCCTTCGTGGTAAGAGTATCTAAATATTTACTTATTGATAATCTCTTGTTTAGAAAATCTGCCGTGTGTCACTACTTAAGATGTCTAGAAGCGAGATAGAGCCCATCAGTTCTCAAGGAGCTGCACGAAGGAGATTGTGGAAATCATACCGGGGGCAGAAGTTTACATACTAAAGCTCTTAGAATGGGCTATTTCTGGCCCACAATGAGAAAAGACGCCGTTGACTACGCAAAGAAATGTGATTCCTGTCAACGACATGGGGACATCCTGCACCAGCCAGCTGAACTGCTACATCCTATCCTCTCACCATGGCCTTTTATGGTTTGGGGAATGGACATAGTAGGAAAATTGCCCAGAGCACCAGGTGGAAGAGTATTTCTTTTGGCTATGACAGACTACTTTTCTAAATGGGTAGAAGCTGAGGCATATGTGCAAGTTCGTGACAAAGAAGTTATATCTTTTATCAAAAGAAACATATTCAGCCGATTTGGAATACCATCAGAGATAATTTATGACAACGGCTCTCAATTCATTAGCAAGAGAACCCAAGATTTCTTGACATCTTGGGGTGTTAAGATGGTGACATCTTCGCCTGTTCACCCTCAAGCCAATGGACAGGCAGAGTCTAGCAACAAAATAATAATAAGCAACTTAAAAAAGAGACTGAACCAAAAGAAAGGACGATGGGCAGAAGAGTTACCAATGGTTCTATGGGCTGACAGGACGACATCTAAGAATGCTACTGGTCAAACCCCCTACTCACTTGTATTTGGAACCGAATCTGTTATTCCAGCAGAAGTCCTTGTACCTACGGCAAGATACAGCTTGCTGACATCTGAACATAATAAAGATATTTTGATACATGACCTAGATACCGTGGACGAACTAAGGGACATGGCCAAAGTTCGCATGGCAAAGATATCAACAAAGGGTAGCCCGATCATACAACAAAAACGTAAGGATTAGGAGGTTTCAAGTAGGAGACTTAGTCCTACGAAAGGCATTCCAAAATACCAAGGAACCCAACGCAGGCAAGCTCGCCCCAAAATGGGAAGGACCCTACTTAATAGATGCACAAGCCGGGAAAGGAGCATATCGACTTGCAACCTTGGATGGCCAAATGATACCGCGAAGTTGGAACGCCATTCATCTTAAAAGGTATTACGTATAAACAAAATTCCCCATGAACTCATCTTTCCAGGTATGGATCGTCTTTTAATTTGTTGCAACCTTTCTTTTTTCCTATACACCTCTTTAATTCTTTACAAATTAAGATGTCACTAACGTACTTTGTGGAGAGACGTCAACCTTAGTTGGCGTCCGTTTTAACATGTTTCTATCTTATGAGGTATTGACACATTTACATGGGGACATGTCGAATGCGCGCAAAGAACAACGATTTCTCCTCCGTTAGAGACTGGCCATCTCTTCTCAAGTAAAGGTACACAATCCCTTCTAAGGTTTAAAGAGTTAATTACCTCTTTCTTAAGATGTTAGGTTACCACACTTTCGCCTGGAGCGCAAGTTATCTCTCTAATTGAGGTGTGGGGTGGGCCTATATGGGTAAACTCATATAGCTTACCCATTCCCACTCAGTTGGATGATTGATCTTACGCATTATTCTTATGGTTATGGCATGTACGTGTCATCTAAAGTATCTACGGTTTATGGCATATACGTGTCATCTTAAGTACCTATCGTTTTGACATACTATCATGTCACCTTATGAGCATAACATACAAAAAAAAAATTATTATCCAAAAGAAACAAGCCTTGACATGCTTGAAAACTACTAAACTAACTAGATTAAAGCAACCATAAAGTATCCGAGCTACCAACAGTAAAAGTGCAAAAGTGTTGGACCAACCCAACACGTAAAAAAGATTGTCTTTGGTCCTTATGGACCCATTACAAACCAAACGAAAATAAAATTGTTTTAAGGGATTCCACCCCAGTAAACATCACCAAAAGACCAAGAACAAAGTTGTTTTATTTTTTTTAGGTGGCTTCTGCCGCAGGTGTTGCATTTGGGGTCACTTCTCCAACTACTGGTGCATCCTTGACGATCGTTTCATACGGACTTGACGACACCTCGCCCTCGTCCGTCACCTCACCTGTCAACTTAAACAAATAGGCACATTCCCTATTGATATCCCAAGTATCAGCCTTCCCTTCCTGATACTCCTTCATCATCTTTACCTTGCATTGAGAGACAGTTTTTTGCCGCAGCAGTTTGCAGGAATTCTTCACTTCTGCTATCTCTTTGTTGTGGTCATCCTCGCTTTCGCCAAGCTATTCAAGAAATCCTTTACCGTTTGCTCTTGCTCTGCCAAAGAACTTAACTTGTTGCTCTAAGGTTTTCTCATGCTCTTTTATCTTATTCTCCAACATTGTCTTCTCTTTCTTGACCAAAGCAATGTCCGCCTTGGATTTCTTCTTCACTATCTCCGTCTCCTTTACTGCACCTTCCATAAGTCCTACCGCCCGTAAAATAATACATTCGATATCAAAAGATCTTATAAAACTTTAGAAACAAGATGAGACTCCATTTAATATTATCTTACCCCAGTTGTGAAACTCATGCATTTCTTTTTAAAATCTCCCACGGACATTTCTTCAAAAGTGTCTTCAACTTCTACCACCTCCTCTTGAATCGCTTTTCTCTTCCTCACCCTAGAGCCAATACCTATGCTCTCATCCGGAACAGGAATCTTCTTAGGGGCAGGTGGAGGTTTCTTTTCGATCTTAACAACAGGCGCAGAGAACATAGCCTCAATATCATCAAGGTCAAAGTCAGATCCTGAAACTACCGGTTTGGAGACTGCATGGACATATAGATATTGGCAATAAAGAATAACGCATCAAATTGATAACAGTTAGCAAAGGTAAAGAGATACCATGCTTACCAGTGGACATAATTGCAGAAGTAGAGGCCTTTAGGTCTTCCGGGATAGTCGACGATGCTTCCAACAAACCCTTGGGAGACCTCTTATCTGGAGGGAGCCTGAAAAATTCTTCGATCTTGGTTAGAGTGTCTTCAGCAGGTGGAAACAATTCTCCCCAATCAATATCTGCATAAAAGCAAGAACAATTACAATTCAGTTTGTCTCAAGAACAGGAAGTCACAAGAGTAAGAATTTAAGTACCTCCCTTGTTCCATTGGCTCGATATCTCATCCTTTTCTCCAATCGACGTCCTATCAACAAAGAAAAATCTATTCTTCCATCCCCTATCACTGGAAGATGTGGTGCTCATCAAGGGACTTCTACCTGACCTCTTTCTAAAAAGGTATCTTTTGGAACCAAAGAGTTAAAGATCGTAGGAATATGCAATTTCATGGAGCCCTAGGTTTAGTCCATTTTCTCGGTTCACTTTAATGACAAAAGCAAAAACTCGCCAAGCCATCAGCATAAATTGAGCATAAGCGAGTTGGGTTTTTCGGAAGAACTCAGAAACCAACAGTGGAAAAGGGTAGCTAAACCCTAGAAGGAAGGAATATTCGAAAAAACAGATCCATTTGAGGGAAATATGGTCAGACCTAAGTTTTATGGAAAAGGGATGAAAAATTGCACCAATTGGGAAGCAACATTGCTGCTTTATAGACTCTATTTGGGAATCGTTGAACAAACAAGTTTCTTCGTCTGGTTTAGTAAGAAGATTTCCGCAAACGAAATCGTCGAGAATAATTTCTACGGGACCTTGTGGGGATGACACTTTCTTGGGTTTTGACGAAGACAACCTGGTCCTACCCATGGTTGACAAAGCAAAAAGAGAAAAATAAGCAAAGGAAGAAGGTGAGAGACGGAGAAGTTTTACCTTGGAGATGAACGGCGCCGTGGGCCAACGGAGGTGAAAAGGAAGCTTTAAGAAGTCTAAATTATCCTCCCAAGCGGTTAATAAAAAGAAAAAGGATTCTTTTTCAAAAGTAACTCTCCAGACCCTTCGCCCCAACCGTCCATTTAACGCCACGTATTCCAAAACATCCCATCAGGCAGAGCGAACAGTTGGACCATTAATTCAAAAGAAAAATATTTTGCCTCTTCAGTTGCCAACATAGTCAAATGTTTTTGGGGACAAATTGTTGTGGGTATTTTTCAACATGGAGACATCTTCAGTTGATCCTGCATATCGAGATGTCATTACCCTGTAAGTATTGTTCTAATATTTACTTATTCAATATTTCCTAATATTCTTATTCTTATTTTTCAGTAATTAAGAGAGGAATGCGGGATATTCTCCAGCACGTTCAACAGATCTTCAACAGCTCGGGCGACTTGGTCTCACGGAGGTTGAAATGATAAACCAAAATCCCGAGATTGTAGGAACCGTATTGACTCTTTCATATCTACTTGTATTTAAGGGGAAATGGAGACGGAAAAAACACATTATTGCTCATACGCACACACTCGACACTCAAGCTCTTGTAATCCTCTCCATTATCTTCCAAAGTTGTATTCGTGATCATTATAGTGAAACTTTTAAGGTTGGAGACCTAACTCCCGGGGTTTTTTCCAAAGAGGTTATCACCTCCAAGGTTTTCCTCGTTAACAAATCGTGGTGTCATTATCTCTTTTTTATGCTTTTGTTCCATATAATCGAATTCCATAGTTCCCTCCTTATTGTTAAATCCACACACTAAACTAAGTTAAGATTCTACTCTATTGTTTTTTCTACCAAAACACTGTTGTTGTTTTGCCGTAGCAATATCTCGCGCGAGATAAGGTGTCTCGCACGAGACACGCTAGTCAGGCAGAGATCTCTTCTTTTCCGAATAGGATTTTGTCAGTTTTCCCTATAAAATCACCCTGTAGTCCGGCCAGATACCTCATTCTAGCCTTACAAACTCTAGAGATATTCTGTTAGGGTGAAATTCTTGTCTTCTTCTTCAACCCTACGATCCATGGCTTCCAAGGAGATTGCCCCAACGTCCATGATTGTCGATGATTTTTCTCTGTCGTCTGAAGTGATTGCATCTTTCAAGCAAGCATCAAGGGATTTTGTGAGGTCGTTTCGCAACCGATCTCGCAATAATTTTATTGCAGAATTCGAATTCAGAATCCTTTTTACCTTGAAGAACCTCCAACCGGATTGGAATCTCTTGCAGGGTGCTGTTCGATTTTGGGATCCCTCTATTCATCTTTTCAATTTTTCTTTGAATGAGATGGTGCCTACTGTGGAGGAATTTGCCATTATCTTGGATATGCCTTTGACTGGTGAGATTGTTGTTCCTAAGTACAATAAGAATCATTCGGAAGCTTTGAATGAATTGTTAGGGATCCCCCTTGATACTTGCTATGAGTTGGTTCACCGCAAGTGGGTTGATTGCTCCTCTTTTCCGGGACGCTTTAGTAGTGATTCAGATGATGACGCTTTTCATGTCTATAAACGGAACTTTCTGGCTCTTTTCCTTTTCGGAGATGTTCTATTTACATGTAGGGACGGCTTGGTCGACTCCCAACTTGTGGAAATTTTCCTGCAGGCTAGAAAACGTTCTAGGAACATTATTCCGCTAATCTTGGGTGAGACCCTGCATGGTCTTGACGAGCTGCATAGGACCGGTGTCATGACTCAAGGGAGTCCTCTTCTGTTGACTATTTGGCTTAGGGAGCATCTCAAGTTGGTGGGTCCCCCATTGGAATATTCCCCTTTCACATATCATACGCGAAAGTTATTGATCAAGGATCTTTCAGTGGATGAATGGGCTGAGTTGATTGCGAAGACCGAAACTGCTGACATTCTTTGGTGTCCACCTTATTGGAGGTTGAACAAGTATGTTGCCAATACCAAGGGTTTTGACAGGGTTGTTCTTCCGGGTTTGCGCGATTCCTCCTTTTATTTCCCCAAGCGGGTGCTCCGTCAGCTCGGTCAACAGCAGGACACTTATCTTTTCGAAGGAGCTTCTCGTGAAGTGTCTTATATTGGTGTAGAGTTTGCGCAGGTGCTAGCTCAATCATGGGGTGAAGGAACTAGTCGGGATCGCTGGTCGAACCTTCGGACATTTAATGCAAGTATCTTCTTGTCTGATAAGTACTTGGATTGGTTTCTTCATACCGATCACCCTAGTGCAGAGAAGATTGATGATCTGCGGCTTTCACTGCTAGGAGATTCTTTTGTAGCTAGCAGTATTTTGCGAAGGAGCGAGGCTCAGTCTGATCCTGCTAATGTGCGGCGATCCAACTCAGGATTTTCTCGATGGGGATTGGTACGAGAGGCGAAGCAAGGGGATGCCTGGAAAGACGCAAGCTTTAGATAGGCCCCATGTCTTCAATAGGCTCTCAGGATCTGTTTTTGATCATCTTGACTCTGTTTTTGATCGCCTCGAGGGATGCTCTGCTTTGCGGGGCTCAAAGCGCAAGGAGGATCACGACGACGGTGGAGATCATGTCCACCGGCCTACCAAGTCAATGAAAGGCTAGATCTTTTTGGAGTACCAAGAGATTGCTTTGATAGATCAATTATTTTGCTTTTATTAGTATCTTTTTTTTTCGAGATTGTTGGCTTAGCAAATTAGTCGTTGTGGTTAGGATTTCCCTTTTGTCATTAATGAAAATGCATTCGATTAATAAAGGACAAAAGTAGATTCATTTATTTGACTAGACCGAACCCGAAGGCTGCCAACGTTCCTCTTTTACAGCAATTAAATAAGAGGCTCAGGTCTAACGTAGTTCATTTTTGAGAAAAGGGCAAAATACGGCTCCGTGCCGAGGGGTAATCTCGCGCGAGATAAGCCTCCTTTTTTTTTTTTTTGGTTTTTGGTATGCACACCCTTTCTTTTGCCTAGACCGCCCTTTCGGGTTTTCAATCTAGCGGGCTTCTTTTCTTGTGCTAGCTCTAATTTTTGCCCAGGCCGTCCTTTCCGGGATTTTCAACCTAGCGAGCGCTTCCTTTTGAGGAGGGCAAGTCACGCGAAGTACTTCTTGAGCTTGTCCATGTTGACCGGCTTCGGTAGTTGATCTCCGTCTAAGTCTACCAGCTGAAGGGCTCCCCCAGAGAATATCTTCTTCACAATGTAGGGTCCTATCCATCTTGGTCCCCACTTGCCTAGCGGGTTGAAAGGTCCAGGACGGTGCTCACGGAGAACCAGGTCACCTACTCTGATGTTCCTCGTCTTGACCTTTTTGTTGAAAGCTCTTGCCATTCTTCTTTGGTAAACTTGAGTATGTTCGGCTGCTTTCAACCTTCTCTCGTCCAACAGGGCCAACTCTTCGTATCTGCTTCCTAGCCAGTCGACCTCGTTCACTTGGTTTTCTAGGAGAACCCGTAGTGACGGTATTTCCAATTTTATCGGTAAGACAGCCTCCATTCCGAATGTGAGGGCGTAGGGAGTCTCTCCTGTAGTTGTTCGGACCGAAGTGCGGTATCCCCATAGTGCGAATGGTAGTTTGTCGGGCCAATCTTTTCCGGTGACTGCCATTTTTCTGATGATAGTCTCGATTGTCTTGTTCGCGGCTTCAACTGCTCCGTTCGTTTGAGGTCTATAAGGAGACGACTTGTGCCTTGTGATTTTGTATTCGGTTAGTAGGCGATCGGTTTCCTTCTCAAAGTGGGACCCATTATCGGATATCATCTCTTGCGGAACCCCATACCGGCAGATGATGTTGTGCTTGATGAACTCTGCAACCTTTCTGGCATTCAAAACTTTGTAGGAGGCGGCCTCAACCCACTTAGTGAAGTAGTCGATGGCTACTAGGACGAAGCAGTGTTTGTTGGCTCCTATGGGTGTGACCTTTCCAATCACGTCTATCCCCCATGTAGAGAACGGCCAAGGAGAAGTCATAGGGTATAGCAAGGAAGGCGGTGCATGCTGAAGATTGGTGTGTATCTGACACTTGTGGCACTTCTTGACCATTTTGGTACAGTCGGCTTCCATGGTCAGCCAAAAATACCCTTGTCTGATGATCTTTTTGGCGAGCATATTTCCGCTCATGTGGGTTCCACATATGCCCTGATGAACATGGTCCATGATTTCTTGGGCCTCTTCCTCGGTGGCACAAAGGAGGTTCCCTTGGGAATGTTTCTTGAATAGGCGGCCAGCGGTGATGACGTAATTAGCGGCCAACCTCTTAAGGGCGATCTGAGTCTTTGAGTCTGTCTCAGGTGGGATGGTTCCATCTAGGATGAAATGCCAAATGTCATGGTACCATGGTTTCTCTTCGGAGTTCCCAACAGTGGCACATTCGGATAACCATTTGTCTTTGCAGTCGTGGAGATCTATAACGGCGCAGTATGCAGGAGTTGCGCGTCGTGTTATTTTGAAGGGTTTGACTGCTTTTCCTTTAGGGATTTCGACCAATGAGGCAAGTGTGGCCAATGCGTCCGCAAACCGGTTTTTGTCTCTGGGAAGGTAGTGGAACGAGACATCTTGGAATTGTTGCACCAACTCTTGGAGATGGGCATTGTATCTTTGAAGGGTTGGATCTTGGACCCTCCACTTCTTCAATGTCTGATTGATGATCAATTGGGAATCCCCGAATACCTCGAGTTCGGTCACGTTGCGTTCTAGAGCTGCCTCAAGTCCCGCTATGCAAGCCTCGTATTCTGTGATGTTGTTGGTGGCGTCAAAGTCAAGACGTATTGCCAGTGGAGTGTAGATGTCGTTAGGGTCTACTAATAACATTCCAATGCCGAACCCTCTCATGTTGGCTGCGCCATCGAAAAATAATTGCCACTTATTTTCTTCTTCTATACTCATGATGTCCTCATCAGGGAATCGCGGGTCTTCCCCCTTCACTTCGTCGCAAGGAAATTCGGCCAACTGATCTGCGAATACACTCCCCTTGACGGATTTTTGAGTGACGTAAGTGATGTCATATCCCGCGAGCATGAAGTACCATTTGGCCAGTCTCGAAGACAAATTTGATTTGTCTAGGATATATTTCAGTGGATCCATTTTTGCAATGAGGCGGACCGGGAAGGCTTCCATATAGTGCTTTAGCCTTTGTGATACCCAAACAAGAGCAGCACAGGATTTGTCGAGTGGAGAGTAGTTGATTTCGCTGCCTTGGAATCTGCGGCTGACGAAATAGATGGCATTCTCTGTGTGGGAGGCTGGCTGTTCTTGAGCGAGCATAGCCCCTAATGTGTTGTCTGTAACTGTGAGGTATAACTTCAAGGGCTTCTCCTTGTGCGGTGGAACCAGAATAGGTGGGGAAGTCAAGTAGCGCTTAACTTCCTCGAATGCTTCTTGACATTCTTCGGGTGCGTTTTTCTTAAGTAACTTGAAGATAGGATCGCACATCGTAGTCAGTTGATTGATGAATCGACTGATATATTGAAGCCTGCCCATGAATCCCTTTACTTCTTTCTGTGTTCTGGGTGGAGGCATGTCTGTAATGGCTTTTATCTTGGCGGGATCTGCTTCTATGCCACGCTCTGTGACCATGTACCCTAAGACTTTCCCTTTGACCACTCCGAATGAGCATTTGGCGGGGTTGAGCCTCATCTTGTGCTGTCTCAGTCGATTGAAGAATTTTCTGAGATCTCTGAAGTGTTGACCATCTATCCCTCTTGAGTGAATAATCATGTCGTCCACATATTCCTCTATTTCCTTGTGGATCATGTCATGGAATAGTGTCGTGACTGCTCTTTGATATGTAGCCCCATCGTTCTTGAGACCAAACGGCATGACCGTGTAGTAGAACGTTCCCCAAGGCGTGGTGAATGCTGTTTTGTGCTGATCTTCCTCTGCCATGAGGATTTGGTTATACCCTGCGAAACCGTCGACGAATGAGCGGACTTCGTATGCAGCTGTGGCATCGACCAACATGTCTATGTTCGGTAACGGGAAGTCATCTTTGGGGGATGCCTTGTTCAAGTCTCTGAAATCAACACAGACCCGTATTTTCCCGTTCGACTTGGCTACTTGCACTGTGTTTGCTAACCATTCCGGATATTCGATCACTTTGATGAACCCTACATTTAAGAGCTTCATGATTTCCTCTTTCACTTGCATTGACCATTCCGGCTTGATTCTGCGTAGTTTCTGTTTGACTGGCTTGGCGTTGGGTAGCAGCGGTATCTTGTGCTCTACAACTGACTGATTCAACCCAGGCATATCTTTGTAGGACCAAGCGAAGACGTCGACATATTCTCTGAGGAGCTGTATCAAGGTTTCTCTGTCTTCCCCCTTGAAGAAGCTGCCGATCTTTGTTTCTCTGGGGTCTTCCGTTGTCCCAAGATTAACCGTTTGCATTTCCTCGTCGTCAACAGGGCCATTCTTTCCACAACGACCTACTTGCTTAGCTAATTCTTTTAAGATTCGTTCGTTTTCTTGATCTATCTCATCGTATGATTCATTATTAACGTGTTCGTTATATTGATTATTATTAGTTAATTCATCATTCACGATGTTAGCAATCTCAGGGTACTCGGAAAGATCAAAGTTTTCATTAAGGAAGTAAGGGAATACATGTTCGGCCACCGCCTCGTTTTCCTCTTGAGTGCGTTCATCGGAGGTGGAGCACGCTTCTAATGTAAAAGCTACGGGGCCCATCTTCTGCGGGGATGGGGAGTGCAACCAAGCTCTTTGATCATGAAGTCTTCATCCACAAGGCGGTCCTCAGGTGACGTGCCGGTTTAGAATTGGCTCATCACATTTTACGTATCGATCTTGTGTAGTCGGTAGTTGGAGCGTCCCCTTGGATATTGCATGGATGCTGGTTGTCTTCTAACCGGTACAGTCTTGGAGCTGTCGCCGCATGTCTTCTCCCAACACAAAGTCCTATTCACTTGTCATTTCTGTCTTCGTGACCCACAAATCATTAGGGATTAGTGGGATGGATTCTGTTTCACTTGGAGAAGCATTACAGTCGCTAAAGATTTCAAAGCCCGGTTGGCGCTTTCCTTTATCGTCAGTCCATGGTTCTGAAAAGATAAAGTAGGGAATACTTTCCCCTTCTCGAACAAAGTAGCCATTGAGTGTCTTTCGATATGGCTTGAGGTTGCCATTCTTGGGCTTTAGGTCGTCGCAGCCTTTGTAGGTGGTTCCTTCCCACTTGATTTGAGCGAAGCCCCACTCTTCTTCGTCATCTTCATCGTGGATGGAGATGATGTATCCTAGGCCATGCTTTGTGTGAGGCTGGGGGACCGGTGGTGGTTCCGTTATCCCTTGTAAGTGCTTTCCAAGCCCCAGTCCAGGAAAGTACCCTTTTGCTAGCATCATTCTCCAGACAGGAAGGCTTCCGGAAAACCAAAGTGCCTTGGAGTAGTCATTTTCGTTGCAAGTTTCTATGACATTTCTTTCTCAATCTCAAAGAATTAATCAGAATTGAAAAGGGAAATACTGACTAACTATTATTGAAAAACAGACTTGATACTCTTGCCCACAAATGAAGTCTTTAGGCAAGTAGTACCCGACTAAGCTAAACTAGACTACTAACCGTTTCTTTTGCAACTAAAAGTAAATAGCGAAAGAAAAGAGACTCCTCATTTGTTTGAACTCATCCAAACTATTCCACCACTTGGGCAAACTCTGATGGCGTCGTTGTCAATCAAGTCTTGGACTGCATTCTTCAGGTTGAAACAATCATTGGTGTGATGGCCATAGCATTGATGGTAGAAGCAATAGAGGTGTGGAGATCGACCTTCCCTCTTAGGTTGGTAGCCTTCCATTGGTTTCATCTTTCCATCCTTGTGAAGGCTTCTGAAGAGATGACCGAGAGTGATGTTTCCAATGTCGGAGAAGACTCTACCTTTCCTTCGCTTAGCCATTTGATTGTGGAGGTCTCGAATGTGGTTCTCATAGTGTTGCACGAAGACGTTGTGGCGAGACTGGTATTCTTCCTCCATTTGCTCTTTGAGGTCACGGTAGAGAGTATTGAGGAAAAACTTGACCCTCTCATCAATGTCATCTTCAATGTGGGCTTCAAGGTTGATGCACTTTTGGGTCATGGTCTCGAGTTCACTCTTGACTTCCTCAAGCTCTTCAATCAGCATCTTTGTCTTTTCAGCCTGGATGGATTCTTCCATGTGATGCCACGAGTCATTGTCGTTAATTTGCTGCAGGGCTTTGGTAAGTTGGGTTTTGATGTCACTTAGCTCCTCTTGCACAAACGATCGCCCACTGTCGGAGTCACTCTCCATCTTTCGGAAATCCCTAGCAATGCGGGTAGAAGGTAAATCAAAGGCCTCTCTCCAACCCTCAACATGCTCCATTTCAACGACAAGGGCCTTGGTCAAGTCTTGAAAAGTGTGTTGTTCAAGGCATTCCTTGGTCATGACGTGCTTTCCGGTAGACATTGTGTTGGGAGTCTTGGAGTTGAGTAGCTTCGGAAAACTGACAGAAGAGATGCAGATATCAGGATCTAGCCCCAACGAGTCGGAAGCAGGCTCAAAATGGCTCAGGCTCAAATTCATCAAACAGAAGCATTATCCCGCACGAGATATGTTGTCCCGCGCGAGATAACCACACGGAAAGTCGATTTTTATTTAGACCTAGTTTTTGGTCGGAACGGAAAGTCCGTTTTGAGGGGTTTCTAAGGCCTTTATCAGAACTTAACGACTAAGCAATCAATCCGATTTTTGTAAAACAAAGCCATGTAAGATCGTTTTTCGAAGGATTATACATATATGTATTTTTTCCAAAGGGACATCCGAAAGGGTCATTCCGAAGGGACTTTTTCCGAAGGGACTTTTCTGAATCCTTCTTTATTGTCAATTTTGCATGGCTTTGTTTTGGTCAAAAACAAGAAAAGATCACCTAGTCAAAACTGACCGGTCACGGAGTGATCCTAAAAAAGGTCAATCTACATGAGAATGTGGCGATACAGGGCTGGAAGGCTAGGCTCCCCGCGATATGACAATCTAAGTGGATTGAATACGCGGAGTGGGATTGTCCAACTTCGGAGAGACCGGCGACTAGGTGGTTACCGTCATCCGTCCTTAGTGTGGGTCCCAGATTTATAGAGGGTATGCAGTGCAATGACAGTTATAATATGAGCGCGCGTGTGTGATAGTCAATCTAGGTGATAGAGTAAAATAGAGAGTTTTTTTTTTTTTTTGAAAAATCAAAAGGAAAACAGATAGTGGCCGCACCAAGTGGTTGCCTACGTTTCTTCCAAATTAGGAAGACTCAGGCCATCGTAGTTCCACATAAAGAGAGAGAAAGAGAGATAAACAATTCAATTTACAACTCCCGAATCCCCAATGGACCGGACTTTAATTAAATAAAACCCAATCGCACGCAGTTTATAAATAATAATCAATTATTTAAAGGAAACGAAGGTTCGAGTTCTACACCTTAAGGGAGGCCTTAAGATGCGGGAACTCTGCAGATAATGAATTCTGGGATCCCCCTTGCATGTTCGACTCTCGTCTTGGACTACGAGACAAACGGGAGAAACCAGAAAACAACCAGATTGCCGAAGCAATATCTCGCGCGAGATATGATACCTCGCCGCGAGACATGCCTCATCTGAGAGCAAAAAATTCGAATTTACAAAAATTTTGAAAACCTCTCTTTTAATTTTGACGCAAGTTTAAGCCTCTTAATTTTAATTCCCCAGCGGAGTCGCCACTGTAGCGTTGTGAGGAAAAAGAGAAGGGTTTTTTCCCTATCCTTTTCTTTTTTGAGTCGCCACCTATATTATTCGATTGGAGAAAATAGGAAAACCATTTTGAAAGAGATTTGGGTTCGGGGCTTAGGTTATGAAATGGGTAGGTCAAGGAGCATCCATTTCACCCAATCCGGAGATCGGTCTTGCTAAAGAAAAGAGAGGTTTTCAAAAGAAGAGAATTTTTTTTTAAATATTATAAACAAAGGTCCATTTAACGGGGTTAAACGGAATGTAGGATCGATTGCTTCGAGACCGTCTCCATGATTTGGAGAGGCTCTAGGCCGATCCTAGATTCTATGGACTTATACCACTCTAACAGTCAATTAGAAGGGGATTTAGGGGGTTACCTTGCGTGAGGTGATTTGGGCAGAGTTTCGACTCAAGTTTAGAATTGGCTCTTGACACGGACAGAGCTTCGCCTCGATCCTTGACTTGGAGCTTGATGTTTGTTTATCAACAAGGTTGACAAACAAACTATGAGGTGAGTTTTTAGGGTGATTTTGTAGGATTCTTTCAAGGAGAGAAACCAACAAAATGTGTGTGTTGTGAAAATTTTTAGGCCTCTTGAACCTTGGAAGTCACCAAGTATTTATAGGGGTTGGGGAAGTGTTGAAGATGAGATCAAACACTTCAAGATGATTCCAGACTCCAAATTCTATTGGTTGGCCGGAGAGATAAAGTTTTATCCCGAAAAGAGGTTGAAATCGACGAGGGAACTGTCGTCTGCAATCTGCAGAGGGGAGATATCTCGCGCGAGACACGCCATCTCGCGGCGAGATATTGCTCCTGTGGACAGTTTTGTCCTTTCCTCGTTATCTCGTATGCAGTTTAGTCCCAAACTAACGGTGGTTAGTCAAAACTTAACGAAACATGACGAAATGGTGGATTTCTACCTTTTGACTCAAAGCGAGACTTAGAGTGGTATAAGTATGTTCCGATGTGTTCAGAATGGGGTGTCTACAAAACCGTTCTTTAATTTTTATTTTTTCCAGAGGTCGCTTATAAATAGAGGGTTGTGTCTTAATCACAATTTACATGCCCTCTCCAAAAATCTTAAAAATAAATAATAGTTTTAGCATCCATGGATCTGCCTCCTCATTTTGCTCACCCTTAATATCTAAATTTAGCCCCTAATTCCCAAATCTATCTTTTAAGAGGGGTGGGGTTCAGTCAGTTTCGACACAGATGAACTTAATGGAGAGGTTGCTAGGTACATTGTGGTGGATAGGAGGGTAACCGAAGTCAAGTTTGTGCTGCGGCGGGGTGCCATAAACATGATGGACAGTATAGAAGTGTATTGTGTCTATGACAATCTGGGCAATATGGCTTCTTTTTGAGGGTCAGAATTTGTGTACTTTTGTAAATTCATAGATTTACATGACATATCTACCTTTTCGACCTCTGTCTTTCATGTTTATAGCTGAAGAATATGCAGGTGGGGATGAGATGAATATTAAATTCAACACTTATGTTCAGTTTATGTCTACGGATGTCACTATAATAACTAATGGTTTTAGAAGAACTAACCTACATGCACTCCTAATGACTTAATACGATGATTACCACATGTTGGAGGTTAAGGAGGAAAGTCAAAACATTTTGTGGTTCTACTTTAAAAGTAACAAAGTCTCGGTTCAGGCTGTAATGAATGAGAATCTCAGTTTTCTTTATGTGAAGCGCGTTGTTCTAAATTCGTCCGACCGAAATTTCCATTGGAAGGATAGAAATTAGATGGTGGTGGCTTGGTAGACCTGTGTTTTTGGTCCCTTGCTTTTGTTTTGGGGTAGTCTAGTCAGGTTAAAGTTGACCCCCCCCCCCTTTTTTTATAATGTTTTTATTTATATGAGATATATGCATTATCTCCTTTTGTTTAATTACTTTTTTTTTTAGTTTATGTTTAATAGTAGGTAAATGGAATGGATGGTAAGTTCCTTATACATTTGTTGTGCATTATTATGATTTGTTTAACTCTTATACATGATTATGATGCATAAATATCAGGTGACCGAGTTACTAATCTTATTTAAACACTAAATGAAATAGTTAAAAGTTAATACAATTACAAAACTCCAAAAAAATGGGCATCTTTTTTTCCTGTTTAGACTGATACAAATTCTCATATTTTCAGACCAAATTAGTATTTTTTTTTTTAAATTAATTACTATGCTATTTCTAATGAATTTTTTTTGAACTGTATTAGGTACTTACAATTATGTATTTTTTAAATCACTTAGATATATTGATTAAACTATATGTATGTTGTCCAAACACTAAATACATAATTTATAAACATTAATTTACTTTATTATATTAGTATTTCTAAACAAATTTGTTCTCATCACAATTACATTTAACATGAAACTAATGTAATTTATTAAAAAATTCTCGATATCCAACATTTTTTGTCCACCCTTGCTAAGCATCATCACTTTCAAGGCAAAGTATCTAAATTCCAGTTGATGTCTTTATTAATTGTTTTGATAATTCTAATTCATTTAGGAAATATGCTATATCTTTTATATTAAATCAATTTATGTGATTTTCTCTGCATATGTGTTCAGCAAGTTTATAATTTTCATCCTGCTTAATTTTCATTATATTGAGATTATAATCATGTTCCTGAACATATACCCACAATTTTTATATCTAGATTACATATAATATGAACTAATATAATTTATTAAAAATCTCTCCATATACAACATTTTTTGTCCAACCGTTGTAATCATCATCAGTCTCAAGGCAAAGTATCTTAAGACCACTTGGTGTTTTGACTCCAGAGACTGCTACATACAATTGACCGTGACTAAACATAGGTTGTGGTAAATACAATCCAACGTTCTCCGAAGTTTGCCCTTTGCTTTTGTTTATAGTCATTGCATATCATACTCTAACAGGGAATTGCCTCCTTTTTAATACAAATGGGAGCTTTCCTTCCGTCGATGTCAATGTAATTCTAGGAATCATGACCTAATCACCAACATTTGACCCAGAAATAATGGTCCCTTCGATGACCCTTTTACCAAGTTGTGTAACAATAAGCCTAGTACCATTACACATGGCTTGACTTGAATTGACATTTCTAAGTAACATAATAGGAACACCAAGCTTAAGATGCAGAGAGTGATTAGGTATACCAGGGAACTTCAAGCTATTCAAAAATTCCATGGGATATAGCATGTCATGATCGAAAGTTCTTTTCTGTGATTGATCAACTGTGTCATAGCTACGATATTCTTTCACCTTACCATCAACTAAACTCATAATGAATGAATTGATTTCATCGATGACCTCATTCTTTGAAGTCAAAATTGCACGGTTTGTCAAATAGTCGATTTCAAATTTTCTAGAGGCAAATTATAGATAGGTCGAGTGGAATATATCTTCAACTGGATTATTTGTAGAGGCTAAAAGGATTTCTTCTGGTATTTTCACCCATTCAGGTTTGTCGACATCTCCTCTTAATCTAGCCACTTCTTGGCCATCCCCAATTCAAAGAATCCATTTTAAAAATTGCTCCAAATTGATCTGGCCACCTTCATCAACTTCATTATACTTCTGTAATCGCATATTTTCTGAAAGTACACATAGCTCACAATTATTCCATAGAGCTTTTAGAATATACCTTAGGTTTTGATTTATCGTGAATATCAATGTCAAACAGGACCCGGCTAACTGTGAAATTTTCATTAGCCGTCCCTCGACTTAACTCATTAAACCTTAGCTGGAAAACATGGCACTTGCCTTTCATTTGCCGCAGCTGGAGCGGTAATGGATTCGTATAACCCTCCTGAACAGAGGCAAATTGAAATCAGATATATTGTTTCCCCCCCTCTTTTTTTAATAAAAAAACTAATAAATGAGTAAGAAAATTTACCTCGTCTGCTAACTAAACTAAATCAGTTGCCTTAATGCTTACAACTTTTTCAACTTCACGATCAAATAAAACACATTTCAAAGAATCAGTGACATCATGAATTTGCGTCTCAAGACGATACCGGTTAAACAATAACAACATTAACTATCATAAGCTTTTTAGGTGTAAACAAATGCATTTGTTTTATAGAATTACCTAATTAGCGGATAAGGCTCGCATCGCTTACAGGTAAAGCAATACAACTTGCCTTCATGAATTTGTAATTTTCTTTTGCAAATTGTGCAGGAGTTATACTTCCAGCCGTTGATTTCCTCTATAGATGTGATGCTCCCATAAACTTATAATGGAATTTTCTGACAATGATATATGATTTTATATATTAGTTTAAGTGAATAAACCAAAGAACATGAAGAAATAACATGATCTATAATTTATAATTAAAAAATATTTCCATACAATTTCTTCACACTGAAGAAGAAGTTCCTTGATCTCCCTGATACGCATTTTGTGCTTGTCATATTCTTGTTTAGAAATAAAACAGTTATACATTGGAATATTGCTCATTTCATCAGCATGTTCCCTCGGACCTAGCCTAAAGCAGTTAAATTATTAAAATAAAAAAAAAACAGTCAAACCATTGACAAAATGTAAGTTAACCTGGACTTCCAAATTTAAGAAATACTTACAGCCAACAAAATCCCAAATCTCAGATATCGTAACATCGTTATAAAAACATGTTGCGCTAATGGACGAAATGGTCACATTGTATGTAGATAATTTATTTTAAAAAATCTATTCGAATAACAATATTACAAACAGTGAAGAATGGAAAACAAACCATTAAATTCAAGCTTAACAATAGCACAATATATTATCCATATGCGCTGCTTGCTTTTGCCAATATCACTTGCCATGCTAATAATCCCATCGCCCCAAAGAATAAATCTTATTTTATTCCCACTGTTATCAAATATGAAATTAATAAGAGGCAAATTAAAAAATAGTTATAGGAACAAAGATAAAATTCAAAATACCTGTTGTTTGTGAAGATCAATATACTACATTGAATTGATTGGGCTGAGAAAGAAATTAACAAATAGATTCTCTGATTATACATTCAAGTGATTCAAAATTTATATTTGGAGATTTAAAATAGAAAAACATACCTTTTCAACATTGCTACCAAGTCCATGCTCATTTGTTCACGGGTCTTCCTTTTGTTATATGATTTCCATATACGCGTAACTCTAATGATAAACTTTCTTTCGCACATGCCCTTTTGTAGTTGATCAATTAAGATTGTTTGTGAAGCCATATGAAACTAATACGTACCTGGAATAAACAAAATTAGACACATGATTATGATCAGAATTAGATATAATAATGAATAAAAAATAATTGAAACAGTAATATAATTGATTATTGAGGAAACCTATGAATATAATTTTGATCTATATTTTTTTGCAGCACGATTCCTACTGCTGAAAGTATCAGATATAGAATGGATAACTATTAGTAAGTTTTGTTTGAAATCATTGCATTTGAGATGGTAAGAAACTGATGAGGTTAAAAAAAAACCCTTTTGTTTCAGTTTCTTTTACCTAACAACGCCTAGCACCCAGTAAATTATACCTGGTAATGATGCTTCGCTACTTATAAATATATTGTTATATAACTAAGTGGATTTTAAGATATAACCTACTATATATATATATATAGTAGTTAATGAGGTATCTATCAATGTACCCTTTCTATATACTATGTATCATTCAATGTATATGAATAGGTATAAATTTATAAGTACCATTTATAATTGATATGTTATGGTATCTGATCAGTTACTTAGAAATGAACCTATTCATATGTATTATATGTTTTATTAGGTTTATTTAATATGTATCGATTTAAATTTGTACCATTTATTAGTTCTTTCAATTCATTAATTAGAACTATGTATCGATTCGCATACCCCATGTTAATGCCTATTATTTGTAACTTATTTGCAAATTATTTAATGATCTAAAACCCAAAGGCCAATGTGATGTGGATGCCTGAGAATCAAGATAATTCGAGAATTAGCTTATGTGTCATTTTCAAAATTGTTTTCACCAACTTTAATATACTACAAGTATAGATTTGATAATGTTTGATTAGGTTTTATGATTATAGGTCACACTAATCATTAATTAAGTATTCAATTAAATACTGTCAACTTAGTTTGAGTTGTTATTATAAAAATGCATTTTTTTTCTAAATTTAACAAAAAATCATTTTTATACTAGCAATTAATAATACATTCACTCTGTCACTCTTCACACTAATACTTTTTTATAATAACGTTGACACTTTTTTATCCTACAATGACACTTTTTTATGATGACACTTAATAATATATGTAATGCCACTCTTCAAACTAGCATTTATTTACACTAAGACTGTCACATTTTAAAACAAACACTAACACTTTTTTGCACTGTCAATTAATAATACATGCATTGACACTCTTTACACTGTCCTGTCACTCTTTACACTGCAACTTTGTTACACTAACACTGACACTTTTTTACAGTAACACTGTCACTTAATAATACATTCACTGACACTTTGTTATAATAACAGTGACAATTTTTTTATACTGCCACTTAATAACACCATGTACAAAGTTTCACTAATTTACAAAATTATGCCTGCACATTTAAAAAATACATTGTTTTTTCTGGAACGGAGTATTATAGATCCATGATTTTCATTGTTGAGCTTAAGGTGGCGTCCTATTTTTTTTAAATACTCCTTCCGTCCCCATAAGAGCTGCCAAAAAATGCCTTGCACGCAAATTAATAAAATGGGTGGGAAGAAAAAATGTTGTGAGTATAATTTGAAAATAGGAGAGAGAATGAGTGGAGGGAATAGTAAATTATAATGGTGTTGTGAGTATTAAAATAATGTAGGAGAGAGAATGAGCGGAGGGAATAGTAAAAATTCATTTGCCAAAAAAGGAAAGTGGAAGCTATTAACGGGACACCCAAAATGGTAAAATGGGAAGCTACTATTGGGACGGAGGGAGTATTATGTTTTGAAATCATTGACTTTGATTCCCTGGAACACTCCGGCGCTGTGATGTACTAGGCATGAATGGCTTGGCTTATAATCATTTACTAATTGTATACTGTACTCCTCTATAAAAGATACTAATATTAATAAAAGAAAAATGCAACATTAATAAAATGAATGTCACATTAAATTAAAATAGGGGCATTCATTATTTCATTTCATGAAGATGAAGAATCCAGGAATTTATACAAACACTTTGAAGCTAGAAGCTGAAATCTAAAGTTGGCAGGCATTACACTTTGAAAACAACATACAAACAAACCTCTACTTATAGCAAGCATCTTTTAAAATCGTATACATAAGGAGTACATTTTATCTACACATACCCCTCTCCCTCTAAGATAACTTTCTGGATTTATGCTGTTTCACACCTCCTTGTCTTACTACGGCTGTAGATGATGACGAGGAAGCCAACCCACGACGCTCAGCCTGGTCTTTTGTAAATGCCCTTTGAACATCCTCTTTTAGCTCTACAAACCTACTTCTCTTTATAACCTGCTCTTCTGGTGTACCTTTCTCTAGGAAGAACAAATCAGGTAGATCGTCCTCCATGAATTTATCAAGAACTTGCGAACAATGTGGGAAATATCTTCTTCCCGTCTCCACTGCATCCCAATATAATGATTAAAATAGTTAGCTTATATATTATGTGTTTTCTTAATCAAATATTTTTAAATATGAGCATTCAGTACACCTGTTTTTGAAAGGGCTTCCATTCTTGAGTGGAGTCTTCTCTTCTGCATTACTGGTGTCTCGTTCAAATCAACCTCCTTCAAGCTTCCATTTGAACCTCTTGATGCCAAAATACCCGCAAACTCAGATGTGTTCTGGGCATGCGCAATTTCCATGGCTAGCTTTGCTTCCGCAGGGAATAATAATCGTGCAAATGCCACTGCAAATAATACAATCTCAGAGGGACTACTAAAACATTACAGATAACTGAAGCAACATGCAATTTTAAGATACATGAAAGCACAAAAATCTACATAATATTTTGTTTAATTTCAATAACTCAAGGTCTTACTTTGCAGGTACATGTTGTATTGATACCCTGTAATTGAACTACTCCCTCTGTCCCAAAATGATGTTCCCATTTCACTATTCAAAGTATTTAGTGATTAAAGAGAACACATTGTTATCACAAGGACAATGTTGGAAGTTCAATGATTTTAATCCCTCTATTTCGGAAATGAGAACAGCTTTTTGGCACAAAGAAAAATGAAAAGAGGGACTAATTTTCTGGGACGGAGGGAGTACTATTCAATTTAATAGCTATCATAACACATCAGCTTTCTATTGTAATCACTCTCGAAATTATCATGAATTCTTAAGAATAACAAGGAACACATTAGAAGGCACGTCGAATCCTATACTTCTCCCTCACCAATCTTTCTCTCTTAACACTCATATAGACAAGCTGCTCCAATAATTGAGGCTTTGTAGATTTGGAACCCTGACCCTAAAGCATAAATGAAACAAGCTTTTTTGAGGGTACGCATGTTGTCGATCGGTTCCTCTCGGCTCGGCTCAGCTCAGCTCTATATATTCTTAAAAAAAAAAAAAAAAGAGAAAAAAAAAACCTCAAGAACCCTAAGTGAGATGCCTATAGGATCCTAGGTACGAGGCTTAGGCCTCCCATTCTTATTGGCTTGTTATTTATTTTTCCCCTATCTTTACTCCAACATCATACAAATATCTGTTAATTAGAACCCTAGAATCAGCATATAAGACCCTTGTCACCTAGCTTAACAGGCCTAAAGCACCTAAAATAATCATAGAAATATTTCTCACCCACGTACTGCATCTGTGTCTCATAACGAGATTCATTAACATCCAAATATCTAGCTTATGTTCAGAAGTGTCAAGGAAATTGGAAACCTTTCAGGTATGGGATTGAAATCCTGTTGGTTTACCATTTGTGTTAGACTATATAAATGTTGTGAATTGTGACATATTCAGAAAATAGTAAAATATTGTGCGAGTACTTTTCATTCACCCTGTACCTCACGGTTCTCTCTTTCCTCAGATTATCTAGTTGTGTTTTTATAAAATAGATCTTTGCACTACAATCATTAGGAATTATTTTAAGTCATCCAGGACATGAATAGGATTTTAGATCCATGCATAGTACAGAACCTTGGACCAAGCTGATGAGATACAAAGAAAAGTCAAAATGCATTCAACTATGAATACTCATCAATTAACCATGAACATGTTCTGCGTGCACCTTACTAAGTAAATCAAATAAGCTCCAAAAATCATACAGAAGGAAAACCATACCTCGGTTTTCTAGGTACAACAGTTTCATGTGAAAATCATCAGCTATGGTTGAGGAAGAGATTGATGCATCTCCAGCCATTGGATTTCTACGAATCTCTCTCTCCAAAACATCAATGCAGATCCGGTCTTTGTTTGCTTCTTGCCCCTGCTCTGTTTTTGCATGGTAATCCTTTGGCCTAGTCAATCTCCTGCAGATACTAACAGCAGTTTGCCCATCCCGTGTTGTTAGGGACGGACAAGCTTCTTTGTTCAAAAGCGACACAATTATAGAAGGCTCCTTCCGCATTGCAGCAACATGCAGTACAGTATAACCTCTGGCATTCTCTAAGTTGACATTAGCCATACCAAGTCCAAGCACCTCTGACACAACTTTTGGATCACAATATGCAGCTGCATAATGTAGAGCATGGGCTTCATCTAGGCTTATGTCAGACTCGGTCAAAAGAAGTCTAACTAGTTCAACATCGTCAGAGTCTAATGCCTTGTGTATTCTCCTTATTCTTTTCTGACGGAGTTGATCGTCAGCCTCAGGTACTGCGGTCCCATCCACATCTTCTGGCTGGGATTTTAGTCGAATCAATTTAACATCCTCCAAAACATCGAATGGGAGCTCTTTCTCAAGAGATATGGTGTCGAGATCTGATCGTGCTACCCTATGAATACATTGAGCTAGAACCGGACTTAATTGGCAGTGAAAGGCGGCCACAAGAATTGGGATGACATCTTCAACTAGAGCCTTTTCAACAAAGTTGACAAGACGCCTCTGCAATCATAGATGCAGTAATACATAATTAATTTCATCTCCATCAACATACTAATGATACGTCAACTTGCGGGAAAATGATTGAGTAAATTTTTTATTTTAAACGGTGAAGAATGGTTAAGAGTAAATTATGATGACACATCCTGAACCCGTGGCTTTGACAAGAAGCTACCCCTAGCATCCCATCTTTAAGTCCATAATATGTATTGTGTTCAAATACCCGCCCCATGAACCCAAAGTGAGTGGTGTCAAGGGTAACATAGATTCCAACTAGAGTAGCATTTTCAGCCATATAATACCCACAATCTTTAAACTATAGGTACCATTACGTTGGTGTTTTCTAATGTGAGCCTAAAAAAATTGTTGTTTAAGCCATATACTTATCTGCAAGCAACCAAATTATCTACGACCAAACTAACTAATCCAAACAGTAAGCTGGTATCAATATCAAATTATAGAAAAGAACACCTAATATTATTTAAAAACAAATATAGTCAATTGAGTAAATTTATGATTAAATAACTTACAGTTAATACTTTCATGAACTAATTCACATCAGTAATTGACAAGTACAAAAATAGATGAAAAATGAAAAATTATCCAAACAAATGAATGAACACCAACAACAATCATCTCACTCAACATTTTTTACCACACAAAGAACAAACGGACCTGAAATAGCGATATCAACTCGGGAACCTGGAATACAGCAGACGCATAAGTCAACTCCACAGCAAAATTAATAGCTGGTCTGCAAGCATTATGAGCACACCCAACATCAACGCAAGTTGACACCTCGGGAGGAGAAGGCTTCAGCTTTCCAGTATACAAATAGCTCAAGAAAATAAGGAATGCATCATATCCAACACATCCATAGGGCAACAAATCGCTCATACTGTATTGTGGCTTACCAACCTTTTCAACAACACCTGCCTTATCTTTCTTAAACAACTCACAGAAAAAACTACTCCTAGCTGCTAATATACATCTATGAATGCCCACAGAGTTGCCCTCAACTACAACCTCGGCATCACTGTAATCAGAAGCTGAATCAAGCAAGAGCGTCTCTAAGTTACTGCTGAGCTTATTCAAACTAATAATTTCAAGATTGGAGCGTGGCTCGGAGGCTTGATAATTCGATAAATTGTAACTAGTGGAACCATTGGAGATGTGGGGAGACGAAGTAAAGCTTATGGATGACGAGGGTTCAGATGAATTTGCCATCTTAATCAGCTATACAACACACAAAATTGACAAAATCCAAGCCATGACCAATAAAATTGGGGTAAACCCAACAGTTGACTCAATACAAAATCAAACTGGCTCACTCTAAATCATAAAATTACATGTACTGATACATAATTACATATACAAACTGGATTAATCTGAATCAGTTTCTAACTTGCCTATAAAAGACACAGTTTGGTCAAAATTATGGCTTAAAATCCCAGAATTACATGTACATATAAATATATGAACTGGGTATCGGTGAATTACTTTCTAACTACTATTAGAAATCGAATAAACCCCGCAACGATAATTTCCCAAAATTCAACTAAAAACCCTTTGAATTCAGCAAGCAAATAGCAAAATCAAGAACACAAACACAAATCAAATCATCAGGGAAAGAAAGAAATAATCAAACCGGGTTTGACCAAACAATTTGTAGCCGAGAAACCCAAAAACTATGGAGTCAAAAGAAATGATAAGAAGCTAAGATCCCAGCTCCTCAACAAGAATCAAATGAAATCAGGAAAAAGAAAAAATGAAGTTTCATGGAAATTAGCCAAGAATATGTCGTTGGTCAGAAGACAAAGCGGATTGGGGTCCACATGGGTGTAATGGCCTAATGGGGTTGTATGTTAGGGAAAGATGAAGTCGTTTAAGTGACGGTAGGAATGGCGTCAGGGTTGTTAGCTGGGTTGTGCAGACGTTTTCTTGGTCGTCATCGGCCATGCCCCCACTCTTCTTGAGTAGTATACTTATATTATATTCGTCTAATAATACGCAAAAAAAGACTTACTCCCTCCGTCCCACGTTAGTTGAGACTTCTTTTTCTTTTGGGTCGTCACACGTTAGTTGAGACTGTCCAAAATGGCAAAGGAATCTTCACTATTTACCCCACTCATTCTCTCTCCTATTTCACTTTTACACTCACAACATTCTCTCTCCTAACTATTCCTCCCACTCATTCTCTCTCCTATTTAATTCTTCATACTCACAACATTTTCTTTCACTTTTTCTCTCACTTACTTTTCCTTAATTGGTGTGCCCAAAAAGTTAGTCTCAACTAACGTGGGACGGAGGGAGTATTTTTTAGAGTTACTATTATAAAAAATAAAAATGCGTTTTTTTCTAATTTTAATGAAAAATTATTTTTATATTGTCACTTAATAATACATGCACTGACACTCTTCAGTTTTCACATTGACACTTTTTTATATTAATACTGACACTTTTTAACCCTACGTTTGCACTATTTTATACTCCCTCCGTCCCAGCGAAAGAGCCATTTATTTCCTTTTTGGGCGTCCCATTTAAAAAGCCACTTTCCCAAAAAGGAAACCTTAAATCACTATTCTCTCCACTCATTCTCTCTCCTACTTTACTTTTACACTCACAACATTATCTTTCTTACATCACCTCCCACTCATTCTCTCTCCTATTTAATTTTTCATACTCACAACATTTAAACTTTTTCTCTTTCCTACATCACATTTCTTATTTTGCGTGTCGGACAAATTTACCGACTCTTTCGCTGGGACGGAGGGAGTATTGGCATTTAATAATACATGCACTGACACTCTTAATACTGACATTTGTTTACATTAACACCGACACTTTTTAACACTAACACTAACACTTTTTTACACTGTCACTTAATAATACATGGACTACCACTCTTTATACTGACACTTTATTACACTAACATTGGCAATTTGTTACACTAAAACTGACACTTATTTAAACTAACACTGACACTTAATAATATATGCACTCACACTCTTTATACTGACACTTTATTAAACTAACACTGATACTTTTTTAAATTGTCACTTAATAATACATGCACTGACACTTTTTACATTGACACTTTGCTACTTTAATATTGGCAATAGCTTGGGAATCAAAACACATTTTTTCTAACCATAAGAAAAAACGCATTTTTTTAAAGATTTTGGCTATTTTTTATACGTCCCAATTTAATTAGAAGCTTCAAAATGAAAATAGAATCTACTTATAATATTCAAAATAATTATTCATATATTTTATTTTATTTCTTTTATTCAACTATTTACACTTGAAATATATCATTTTTTATTTTAGTTTCTTTGTTTCTTATGCAACACCTATTATATATATTATTTATTATTTATTATTATTTTTTTTTGATACCCAGGTTCCCAACTTATGTTGGACTAATCCTGGATCCCTAGGCTTCGGCTCCACAAAGTGCTGGGAGAGGTAAATCACGGAATATGTCCGAAACAGTCAGGGTGACAGCACCCCTTATACTCCTGGCCCCAAGAGAGCCCTCCTATTTATATACTCCCTCCGTCCCACTTCAATAGAGATCAACTTTTTGGGTGTGGGAATTAAGGAAAAGTGATGTAAGAAAGAGAAAAAGTTAAATGTTGTGAGTATGAAAAATTAAATAGGAGAGAGAATGAGTGGGAGGAATAGTAAGAGAGAGAATGGTGTGAGTGAAAAAGTAAAATAGGAGAGAGAATGAGTGGGGTAAATAGTGAAGATTCCTTTCCATTTTGAAAAGTATCAATTGAAGTGGGACGGATCAAAAAGAAAATAAGTATCCATTGAATTGAAGTGGGACGGAGGGAGTATATTAATTACTATGGAAAAAAGATAAGGGACAGAGAGAGAGTATTTAAATAAGCGTACGTATTGTGTTGTATTGATTGATGGAGTCAAAAGTCGTTTCTTAATGTAATGTAATGTAAAAGGGATGGATGGGGGAGACGGAAAAGATGGAATGATGGCGTGGATTCTCTGCTAGACAAATAGAGGTTTGGTGGACTACTAATTTTTTAAAAATTTAAAAGAACAAATAATAAATAGCGGCATGAAGTTTGAGATCCATTCGTAAGAATGGGTAAGAAGTTTTGTTTAAATAAAGCTTTTTGATGAAAAAATTAATTTTTTTATTTAAATCAGCAAGCATGTGTAATTGAAATTAATGTTACAATATAAAGGGTAAAATGAATATTTTTAACTTTAAAGGACTAAGAGTAAAATTTTTACTAATATATAATTCACTAAATTAATTTTTTATGAAAAATATTTCACTAAATTATTTTTTTTTTGAATAATAATTTCACTAAACTTTTTTATTTTTAAAAGATATTTCACTAGATTAATTATTTTGAAAAAATATTTAATTTACTAAATAATCTAGGCTAAAATTAGAATGACTAAAATTATATCTCTCTAACATAAAATTTACTAAATTAATAAGCATACATTAGTATATACTGTAATTAAATTTGAGAGTAGGTCACGTGAACTGTTTTTTGGAGAGAGAGAGAGAGAGAGAGAGAGAGAGAGAGAGAGGGGGAGGTATAACTCTAAGGGCTCATTTGGTAGCCCGTTAGGATTAACTTGTATTACTAATTCCAGTATTAATAATCCCCTGATTATTATTCCAATGGAATAATAATCTTGTATATGATGTTTGGTAGCACTAGTATTAAAATGAATTATTTCTATCCTTATCCAAAATGTTATCTAACAACTGAAGGATATCTTTCATTATTACTATCCATTTCCAAAAATATCCCTATAATTCAAGAAGTTTCATGCCCCATTTAGCTTCTAGTGTTTGAACAAGGTCTGATGCAACAATAAGGAAGGGCCTTTCCTGCTCCTTCAAAATATTGCCAACCACCGTCTTGCTATCTCCAGATGATGCAGAAGCATCTACGTCAGATGATTGCACTTCAACTATGGCATACTGGAGCTTGGGATTCACGGCAACAGCTGAGAATGAATCAAAAATTAAACCATGATTAAAGTACAAATGTAGCTGCTAATCTGCAAGCAAGTACATGAATAGATTTAAATGTGCATACCGGAATTGGCAGGAATAGTCCAGGGAGTGGTAGCCCAAATTGCCAAGCTCAAATTCGGTAAAAAATCCTCTAACCCAGCAGAATTTGGAGTGTAGATTACTCTGAAAATGGCATACATGCTCTTTGAAACATGCCCCTCCGGATACTGTATATGAACTTTAAAGCAAGTAAGCCGAGGCATCGAGAGAATACGCAACCTATTTCGAAGGACAATTCCTCGAAGTATGTCAGGAAATATTATTTCAATACTCAGTAGATATCATACAATGCATTGCCTGGAGTTAGAAAGTTAAAGGGAAGGAAGAGGACAAACCGACAGAGCCAATAGTGAGTTATCAGCAGTGACTTATCTTAGTTTCATTTATGAAGAACATTTAATCGCATCCAATGTGCAGGAAAAACTTGAGACTCTAACTAGAAATGTTGATGCACAATATATTTGCAGGTGTGTACATGACACTTGTGAGTCCCATTGCAAACACACACACATCTAATAAAAATGAATTATATTACATCTAATAAAAATGAATTATATTACAAAAAATATTATGAGATTATATACCGTGGGGAATCCTCAATCCATTAGGTCTAGTTACTCCATCACGTAGCACCCTACCATCTGCAGCTGAGCCTTCCCATCCGGTCAATACAAATATAAAATTCATGTTCTTATCGCATACCCCCAACACATTCATGGCTATTTCTCCCTTTCGGGGCCTATATCTTGGTTTTGCTTCCTCATTGCAATTCACTTTTATATAAGTTTCATCTAATGTACCCAAGCAACCCTACAAATATATTTTACCTCAAAATGGTTCCACCTAGAATCTGTGGAGTTTGGAGGTTCAGGTTCAGCTCTAACAAACAATTGAGGGCCAAGCATCACAACAGCATTGAGCACCTCATTAAAATAGTTGCTAACAGTTTGTCCTGATCTCCTCATGTCATACGCTATGATTCAATTTTTCTTGTGGTGCGCAAGAATAGATAGAAAAGTAGCTACTTTCTCCTCAAGAGATACATACTTAGAATCAGAAACCCCTTTCTCCCTAAGCATATTACAAAGAACAATGAATGTGTGTCTATCCATTCTCAAGTTATTGATAGCAACCTATCGAGTTCCTGTACTTGCTTTGGAATCTTATCGAACATTGTATATAGACGATTTTCATCAACTTCCAAAAACCCATTTTGATTTGCGTAGGATATAGCAGCTGTCATCATGTTGTAGTAAGCATGAACATTAACCAAAACAGCATGCATGGCTAGAAAGACGGCTATCTCTTCCTCATTATTTGGAGAATCCATGTCTATATAACAAGTAACCTAGTAATGTCAATCAAAATGAAAATATATTATATACACACCCTTCATTCTGTAAAAACTATTGTTCAAGCCAACTGAGAGATGAAAACTCTTGAGTAATACCAGATTGGAACATGAAAGACGCACAAAAGAAAAGGAAAAGTTCATACATTTCAAGTTTACAGTGGATTTAAAAGAACATTTTACTTATCCTATCGAGAAAGAAGATAGTTATTAAACCACAACTTAGACTTCATTTTTACCTTAGCAAGCTTACAGAAGAGATTTGTTTCATATGAGGTATTTTTTACAACTCCATGGACACAGAAGAGATTTTTTCTACAAAGAGCATTCCCGAGGTTGATGGTGTTCAACAAAGTAGTTCCCCAATTTCTGAACAAGACCCTCAAGCCTCGCCAAATAGACATAAACATGCATTATCGGAGGCAGAGACCAGTGCAGCTAGGGGTGTAAATGGTTCGGTTTGGTTCGGTTTGAGCAAATTTATGGATCGAACCACTAGTCATCGGTTTGAAAAAATCTTAAACCGAATCGAACCATGAAAAAATTCAAATCGAACCGAACCAAACCGCCATGGTTTGGTTTGGTTTGGTTCGAACCGTGGTTTGATTTTACGGTTCAAACCGTGGTTTACACAATTCAAACCACGGTTCAAACCATTAAATAGAACATTGCTTAAACCATTAATTAGAACATGGTTTTCAACTACACAATTCATTGTCATGTTTGTTTGAATTTTCCAAACATATCATACATAAAAGATTCAGTATTTAAACACAACTTTAAATTGTGCTTCAATGTTTATGATAACAACATGCCATTTGAGTACTTGTAATGGTATGTGCTAAAGAGTGAATTAACATTATTAAAAGAAGATAAACCAAAAGAAAAAAGGGTTATGGGCTAAAACCCATTAATAGAATTAGGGGTTTTCAAATCTAAATGTAAGGTGAAAATGAAAGATATACATATCTACGATTAATATTGAACGGTTTGGTGGTTTGGTTTATTGGTTCGGTTTGGTGGTTCGTTTTCGCGGTCTCGAACCGTGGTTTGGGGGTCCAAACCGCAGACCAAACCGAACCACACGGTTTGACAATTTTTGGAACCGAATCAAACCACAATTACTTGAAAACCGAACTAAATCGCATGGTTTGGTTTGGTTCGATTTCAAACCGCGGTTTGAACGAACCACTTACACCCCTAAGTGCAGCTGCTGAAGCAGATTCACCCTGCAATTGCAAATCAGATTGTGCTGTTCTAGATTCCTATTCCAGTGTATTGAATATTATGTTCTGGTACTTTTGTTCAAATTCCAAACGTATTTACGAATATTATCTCATTTACTCTGGAATTCCCACAGGATGAAGCAGTTGGCATTGTTTCAGATGCTGACTATTTGTCATGGAATGTTTTTTTTGATATTTTTAAAAACCAAAATTCTCGACTCGACCCTCAGAGGCAATTATTGACTCCTACCTATCTCTCTCCTCCCATCTGAAAAACCCCCTTTCCTCCTCCTCTCCCTCCAACTACCCATCCCAATTTCCCCCAGACTCATCAGTTTTGTCCCATCCCCCCCCCCTTCAGGTAAAAACAAATATATTCCGTCACAAGGCTCCAAACTGACAACTAATGGCCATACCATGCCTCAAAATTGATGAAATTCAAATATTGGACCCCTTAATCAGAAAAACCATGCCATTATTAGGGCGTATTTTGCAATAGACCCAAACTCA
The DNA here is from genome assembly GCA_022495995.1 of Adenophora triphylla var. japonica. Classification (NCBI taxonomy): domain Eukaryota; kingdom Viridiplantae; phylum Streptophyta; class Magnoliopsida; order Asterales; family Campanulaceae; genus Adenophora; species Adenophora triphylla. The sequence goes on along the minus strand of JAFEMH010003616.1, from coordinate 34,347 downwards.
CACAAAGCACACATCAGTAAAACAAATTGAAAAAGAGGAGAAGATGAAAACAATAAAACGGAAAAGAAAGATGGTACCTTTTGATTTTCAATGACAACGATCCGTCTGCCGTTGTGTTGCCGTTGCGTTGTGTTGCCGTTGTGTAACAGGAGATTAGGAATTTTAGGTTAACTGTAAAATCAGAAATCAGGCCTTTGGTTTATATAAAGAAGGGTAGAGTTGAGAAGAGAAATATTAGGCGCTCTTTTTTTTAGCGGGGAGCGTTCTTTTTAGATCCGTATTAATAAAACCACCCTTTTTTATGGGATAAATAATCAGGGGATTAGACCCTTATCCGCTATATACGTATTATTAATCAAAATTCTTAAAATCCTACCAAATAATCATCTTTCGTAGTATTTATCCTATTCGGTCATTTATCGGCCTACCAAACGACCCCTAAGGATTTTAATTTTAGGGCAGACTAATTCAGTGCATTATTATTCCAGAAAAAATATTTCACTAATGTATAATTTATTAAATTAATAGTCTTTTTTTTTTCTTGTTTCTTTTTTTTTTTTGCAAAATATTTCACTAAGTGAAATATTTATTTAAATAAAAATATTTAAAATTAAATTTTCAAATTACATTTTTAGAATAACTAATTTAGTGAAATATTTAATTTACAACATGTGATTTGGGTTCTCAGTTTTTTTTCAATTTTTTTAATTGAAATATTTATTTAAAATAAATTATTCTAGTGTTTTTTTTTTCAAAAAAGTAATATTAATTTAGAGATTATACAGTGAAAATTTTACTTTTAGTCCTTTAAAATTCAAAAATATTCATTTTACACATTAAATAATAAAATTAATTTCAATTAATTCCACATGTCATACCGATCAAAGTCGAATCGTGAACTTATTAGTGAAGGATTTAACTGAAAAATGTCACATTTTCGTTAAAAAGCACCTAATTGCTAATTTTTCCTACCTTTAGTCCCCTTATATACGAGTTTTAAAACTTTAGACTTTTTATTACGAAATAAACTTCAGGCCCTATTTGTCATTTGCCCTTTCTAATTACTATACTTATCATCGCAAAAATAGTTTCTCTTTATTATTATTATTATTATTATTATTATTATTATTATTATTATTATTATTATTATTATTATTATTATTATTATTATTATTATTATTATTATTATTATTATTATTATTATTATTATTATTATTATTATTATTATTATTATCAAATCAATTAAATCTCAATTATTACAAAATTTTTAAAACATTTTTATTAATAATATTCATAATAATGATAATAGTGAATTAATAACAATTTTTAAAATTGAATAGTGATATCTGAAATTTCAAAAAATTATGACCGAAGTTCGATAGAATTGATTATAAAAATCAAAGTTATACTATTATTTTTTTCAGAACGTAGGGAGAATTAATACTTTCTTCATCCCATTTCAAACATCAAAATTTCTCTATTTAGGCATGCTCTTAAAATTGCAAAATTCATAAATGAACTTTTTTTTTTTATTACTTTTTAATCAGTAAGATCCATTTATCATACATGCATAAACTAACTCTCTTATTATTCACTACCTCACTAACAATTTTACCCTAATACAATAACAACAACAACAACAATAAAGTCTTAGTCCCAAAATAATTTGAGGACGACTAACATAAATCCTCATATGTCATCGTGTAAAAAGGTTGTTGAAAAAAAATAAATAAGTAAATAAAATAAAAAATAATAATAAATAAATAAATTTTTAAAAAATAAATAAAAAAAAAAATAAAAATAAAAAAATATATATATGTATATATATAGTAAATAATAATAATAATAATAATAATAAATGAATAAATAAATCAGCCCCCCACATGGATTTTTGCTCTCCACTCCGGCCTCTTCAACACCATACTTTCATCAACTCCAAGTAAACTCATATCATTTTCAATCACTCTAATCCAAGTTTGTTTAGGTCTTCCCCTACCCCTCGCCATTTTATCATTTCTCCACTGTTTCGGCCTCCTAACCGGTGCATCAGTCGGTCTCCTTCTCACATGTCTAAATCACCTCAGACGATTTTCCCTCATTTTATTCTCAATGGGCGCAACTCCTACTTTACCTCTAATCACCTCATTCCCCAATCGATCATTTCTTGTATGACCGCACATCCATCGAAGCATACACATCTCCGCCACATTCATCTTATGCATGTGACATTGTTTCACGCCCCAACATTAGGTGCCGTAAAGCAATGCCGGCCTAATTGCCGTGCGGTAGAATTTTTCCTTTAATCTATTGGGCATGCCGCGATCACATAGAAACCCTGTGACACTCTTCCACTTCAACCAACCTGCTTTAATCCTATGAGCCACATCACCATCTAATTCTCCATCCTTTTGAATAATGGATCCAAGATAGCGAAAAAACTCAGAAGCTTGGACAATATTTCCATCAAATGTGACCTCCCCTGCCTTCCTACTTCCAACTCTGCTAAACTTACACTCCAAATATTCAATCTTGCTTCTGCTTAGTCGAAAACCTCGAGATTCCAAAGTGTGTCTCCACAACTTTAATTTACTTTCAACACCATCTCTTGTCTCATCAATTAGCACAATATCATCTGCGAACAGCATACACCTTGGTATATCATCTTGGATTGACCTCGTCAATTCGTCCATTATCAAAGCAAAAAGAAAGTGGCTAAGTGCGAAACTTTGATGCACTCCAATCTTTATAGGTAACTCTTCAGTCTTTCCAGCACTAGTCTGTACACAAGTACTAACTCCATTATACATGTCCTTGATAATATCAATATATTTCTTTGAAACACCATTCTTTGTTAATGCCCACCAAAGTACCTCTCTTGGCACTTTATCATACGCCTTTTCCAAATCAATGAAAATTATATGCAAATCTTTCTTTTGATCCCGATATTTCTCCATGGTTTGTCTCATAGGAGATATTGCCTCCATAGTCGATCTTTCCGGCATAAACCCAAATTGGTTATCCGAAATATCAACAATTTTTCTCAGCCTTTGTGCAATCACTCTTTCCCAAAGTTTCATAGTATGGCTCATTAGTTTGATCTCCCGATAGTTGGCACAATCTTGGACATCACCTTTGTTCTTATATAAAGGGATCAGAGTACTCTTCTGCCACTCCAATGGTATTGTGTTAATTCTCCATATCTTGTTAAATAGCATTGTTAACCAATCTATTCCTCTCTCCCCGAAACATCTTCAAACCTCAATTGGTTACCATCCGGTCCTACAGCTTTCTTCAATCTCATCTTTTTCATTGCCATTTCCACTTCACTCTTTTGAATTCTCCGCATAAAATCTCGATTAACCATACTCGAAGAGATATTTAAATCTCCAATATCCTGCTCTTGACCGCCATTGAACAAGGTATCAAAGTACGAACTCCATCTATCTTTTATCTCTTTATCCCCGACTAGAACTCTTTGATCTACATCTTTCACATATTTAACCGTCCCAATATCTCGTGTCCTCTTATCCCTCATACGAGCGATTCTGTAGATGTCCTTTTCCCCTTCTTTTGTATCCAACTTATCATAAAGTTTTTGATTCACCTTTGCTCTTGCGTCTCTTACTGCTTTCTTAGCATCTCTTCTAGCTTTCTTATACTTCTCATAGTTCTCGTTGCTCCTACATTTTCCCAATAATTTGTAGCATTCTCGCTTGTCCTTTATTGCTTGTTTTACTTCCTCGTTCCAACATGATGTGTCCTTACTTGGTGGCCCGTTTCCTCTAGATTCTCCAAGGACTTCTTTCGTCACCTCCTTTATGGTATGTTCCATCTTAGTCCAAGTCAGATCTATATCCATATCCTCCATATTATCCGACCAAATACCAGTATCGACCATCTTAGCTACAAATTTCTGTTGATTCTCCCCTTGAAGTCTCCACCACTTGATTCTAGAGTCTACCTGTGGTTTTCTCTTTCTCGAAATTCTCTTACTTCAAAAATCAAGTACCATCAGTCTATGTTGAGTTGCTGTGCTCTCTCCCGGAATAATCTTGCAATCTGTATAACTCTTTCTACAAGCATTTCTTACTAAGAAGAAGTCAATCTGACTCGCATTACCTCCACTCCTATAGGACACCAAGTGAGATTCTCTCTTCTTGAACCAAGTGTTCATTATACTCAAGTCATATGCCAACGCAAAGTCCAGGATACTATTTCCTGCTTCATTCCTCTCTTCAAAACCAAAACCTCCATGTATGCTTTCAAAGCCATGTCGACTAGACCCCACATGCCCGTTCAGATCATCACCAATCACTAATTTCTCACCACTAGGTACTCGTTGCACTACCTCCTCCAAATCTTTCCAGAACACTTGTTTAATAAATGCATCCAACCCTACTTGTGGTGCATAGGTGGAAATAATAGTTATAATCTCATCACATATCACCAGTTTAATGCCCATAATTCGATCACTCTTCCTGTACACTTCCACCACATTATTAATGTACTCCTTATCAATAATGATACCCACTCCATTTCTACCCTTATCCTTTCCTGAGTACCAAAGCTTAAAACCCCAAGGCGAAATTTCTTTTGCTTTCTCTCCAACCCACTAAGTTTCCTGTAGACACATTATGTGAATCTTCCTTCTCCTCATAACTTCCACCACCTCTGCTGATCTCCCTGTCAAGGATCCAATGTTCCAAGTTTAAAAGCGCATCTCACTACCCTTACACCTATCATGGACTAGCTTTTTTACCCGCATTTGTTCGCAATGCGGGAACCCTTGCATATTTGACACCACCCCCGGGCGAAGAGATGGCGCGTCGCTTCCGGGCGATGACCTAGCAACCTTTGCATACTTATCACTACACCCAGGTCTTTGAAGTGTAGCGCGTCGCTGCTGAGGAAACGTCCCAACTATATTCATATTCCGATTCATGTCATGATAATGTGAAATTTTTTTTGCGCTGGTGTAAGTACCCCAATCTGGATCACCCTCTTCCGAGCACACAGGAAACACCGCAGACTCACAAACGCAGTCTCGAAGACCTTTGACACTCAAAACCCTCAAAAACCCCCAACCAAACCAAGGGAGGAACCTTTCTGTGATAAAAAGGGATAAAAGGACCTTTTGGGAATTATTCAAAATTCAGAAAAGCACAAATGGTCCGTACGGACCTCTTTGCTTCAATGATTACTAAATCCCCTTAAAGTCCAACTTATTCCCTCAAATCCCGAAGAACATCATTACCCCCTACATGGTTGGTCCGTACGAATCTTATTGCATGCTGAGATGGTCCGTACGGACCTTATTGCACCCAGACATCATCATTTCAGAATCCTCATCATTCCCTTAAATCGAGGAAAACCAAAAAATTGGATTACCTATAAGATCCGTACGGACCTTATTGCAGTTTTCCTACACTATAAATAGAGGGCTCCCCCTCTCTCATTTTAAGACATTTCCCTCTTCTCTCCTCTCCCTCCAGCCTTCAGGCTCCCCTCTAAGACCCTTCGGGGCACTCCCGGCCTCTTTCGGATCCTTCAGAGGCCTTTCGAGCCCCCTCGCGGTGCTCCGAAGCCTCCTCGAGTGCTCCCGCGACGCTCCCGCGCTGCCCCGAGGCACTCTCGAGGTACTCTGAGGCCCCTCGTGGTACTCCGAGGCCTTGCCTGGTCTTTCCCAAGTCGTCCCGACTCTTTCCGAGTCAAACCGGCAACTTGAACGCACGCCGAAACTCTGCCCGAGTGATCCCTGCGATCCTAACGCACGCCGAACCTCTGCCCGAACGCAACCTACAATCCCAACGCACGCCGAAACTCTGTCCGCAGACAACCGGCTCCTCCCGAAGCAATCCCGGTCCGTCTCGGAACACTATTCCATCCTCAAATACTATTCCCCAGCGGAAGACAGACACGAACCAACATTGGTAAGACTTCCTTCCTATACTATTTCAATACATTTCAATAAAGCAGTGTACAATGTAGACATCCGATACAACACGCATTTTTAAAAAGCACATACACACACACACAACAGTTAAAGAATATTAGGGGTATCCGAAAGACTCGTTTTATGAGGCGACTCGGGTGAGCTCTAAGATTCTAATATTCTCTTCCCGAGGAGTCATCTGACCTCCGAACTCAAAAATCTCATCACACAACAAAAAACAGTTTATTTTTAAACTCATGCCCTTTTTCAATGTTTTGGGCTTAATAAAAACACAGTGGCGACTCTACAAGCAAAAACACAGCGAGACACCTCCTCCAACACCGCAAAACGGAATAAGCCAGATGCCGGGGCGCGAACGCGCTGCCTATTGGATCCGGGCCATTTCCAAAGTTGCGGTAAAACGGGAGATGCGCGGGGCCCCCGCGTGCGAGCCGGATCCCGGGTAATTTCATTTGGCGACTCCGCTGGGGATATTTTGTTTTAAAAAAATTTTAAACAAAGCAAAAGATTTTTAAAACGATGATGAGGGTCAAACTTTCATTTTACTCCTTTCTTTAACTGTTATGTGTGTCTGCATGTGCTTTACTTTTTATTTTACAAAAAAAAATAAAAATACAAAAAAAATGCTTCAATATACATCTGTGTACATATATTTAAAATTCTTCAAAAACTTCTGTTTTACTCAAAAAAAGAATTTTAGAGACCGCACACTACTCGCACTGCTGCCTCGGTTACACCGCACGCTACTTGCACTGCTGCCTCGGTTACACCGCACGCTACGCGCACTGCTGCCTCTGATACACTGCACACTACAACCCTTAACCCGGGGTGGTCTCGCTTGCAGTTCGTTTGGCCTTCCTACGCCTCTCGAACGCACACGGGATCATCCCAAACATCCCATCCTAGCCAAGCGTCAACCCTGCACGTTTGAGTCTTGAGTCACACTCTGTCCAGACTCGGTTGGTTTTTACCCAGTCCGTGTCATACAAGCCTGGATACATATCCCATGCCGGCCATTTTCTGAGTCGAAGCTCGGAACTCAAGATCCCTTGCGCAAGCAAAGCGATGAAAGGTCATGCTAAAATCTTGACCTGATCTTGATTTTTCGAAGCTACACCCAGACAATGTTCCGTCCCGAATATACATTCATGCCCACATGACACCATGTCATCAAGCCTTTAATACGTCAGCCAAGACGATATGACCCAGCCAACGCCTAACGTCACAGATCCCTTGCGCAAGCAAGGTAAAGAGAGGTCATGCCAAACTCTTGACCCGATCTTGACTCAATGGCCGGCTCGGCTCACTATTCACATGGCTAACGCATTAAAACGAACATGACAGGCTCGGTCCTTAGGTTCGGTTTTTTCTTTTAGGCCGGTGGAAACCGCTGGCCCTATAGGACCCTCGCCCGGGGCTGTCCACCCTGGGATGTCGAAATACAGGTGCAAAACGAGGGGCTTATAGCCGCACAGATGATCTCCACTGACCCAGGGTCTAGCATAGTTGCGAAAAAGAAGAGCAATCTTTTCCAACCTACCTAGGACTCTGAGAAAACACGTTTTAAGTAAATTAAAACAACAAAAAAAAAAAACGGAAACCGCATGCCACGTGAGCTTTCTCCCTTTATCCAAAAGGCCTTCCTGTGTCTAAACCTTGCCCATCACCCCCTCCAGCGAACCGAGAGTGGTTGAGAATACCCGGGAGCCGCCTTTTCAGTATCGAGGTCACAAGGTCCGACAGCCCTTCCAGTTCAACGGTCCGCACCGTCCGCTACTCCCCCATGACGGAATCAACAGATAACAGTGAGGGAAATGGAACCCCGCCACTAAGGAACCTCCAGACAATGGAGGAGGTGCTGCGAGCCTTCGAAACCATCAAGAAGCGCCAAGAAGAGCAGCAGGCCTGGATCGTAGACACCCTGCGTCTTCGAGGAACCGTTGCAGTTCCCCAACCTGATGGAACCTTCGTTCTCATAGAAGACGAAGAAATATCGGCTCCCCCGATTTCTCAAAGCTATCGCCAGTGTCCCGCTCCGCCAAGCTACGAGATCCCAAAGAACGCAAAGCAGCTCTCGCTCAAAGCTCCTCAGCGTGGGCCAAACAGCCCGACATGCCCGCCTCGAACAGCGGGGCTTCGGCCCGCACATCAAGCTCAGTACCAACAGCACACCTACGTGCCTGCTCTGTTAGATCCCAATGCATCTCGGTATCCCCTAGGATTCAATCCTCTACCTCTATACGAGCCTCGCAGCCAAAACCAAAAATCCCCATGCCTACCAGGGACGGGCATCCCGAGCGGATATCCCGACATCTCAAACTTGCCACCTGCTAGTCTGCCACTTGGGGCTAACGAATCATTTCCCCAATTTCCAAACACAACCCTTAGCGGACCTGGCAATCACGCCCTTAACTTTAACACTCCAGGGTATGGGTTGGTATATACTCAACTACCTCCCCAAGACTCCCGAATGGCGATCCCATCAGCCAATCCACCTCCATCTTCGGTTTCCATCCCCGAAAATGGTAACCCACCTCAACCTGCCGATCCCCACATGGCTTGGCTGATCGAGCAAATGAAGGACATGCAAGGCAAGCTAGCCAGTTCTCGGAAGGAATCCCTCCTGCCCACTGATCCAAACAAAGTAGTCTCGCTCCCTCCAAAATTCAGGATGCCAGAAATGGAAAAGTTTGACGGGACAGAATGCCCAAAAACCCACATCGACACCTATGTCCTGGGTATGAGAGCCAAAGGGGCAACCCCTCAACAGATGGCTGATCACTTTCAGCATTCTCTCAAATCCACAGCGCTAAGGTGGTTCCTCAATGTAAAGGCAGAAAAACCGCTCCACGTGGGACCAAATCAGCGAGATCTTCCTAGAGAAGTACCGCGCCAACCTCGAGTGGGAAACGAACCGCCACGATCTGCAAGCCACCGAGCAAAAGGATGACGAACCAGTAGGTGAGTTTTACAAAAGATGGAACTGGAAGCTTAGCGAGATAATGGATCCGCTTTTCAAAGAGGAGCAAATGGACATCTTCCATTCCTGCCTCAAGCCACCTTTGAGGACCTTGATCAGCCATCATTTCTATCCAGATCTCCGTGCCATGGTCAATGCCGGAACAAAGTTTGAGAAGACTCTGAGCCTTCAGAAGACAACAACAGCCCCTGCTTCGTCTTACCGCTATCGGACAAACCTGTCAACCTCAGCACCTGTCCCGAACAAAGGAAAAGAAGCAGCCGGAACGGTACACTACATCCAGAACGGAGCTCAAGTAAACCGCGATCAAGCAGCCCCAAGGAATAACAATCCCCCTCGCTTCCCACAGTTCCAGCATTTTGACAACCTCGAAATGCCCCTGGGCCAAGTATTTGAAGCTTTGGTGAAGCGAAATCTTCTCAAACCTCTCGAGAATTTCCAACCAAAGACTCCCAAACCCAACATGGATATGAGCAAGCACTGCGCCTTCCACAACTACCCCGGCCACACCACCAACAATTGCTTCGTGCTAAAGCAGGTGGTCCAGGGGCTGATCGAAGAAGGAAAGTTGGAACGCCCTCGTGGCCCCAATACCATCGAAAATCCATTCCCCCGAAAGGACAGGGTGAACTCAATAGCCTTTGACGAAGCTCCAAGCGAGAGCAGCACTCGCAATTTCGAAACCGTCGCATGCTTTGTCTCGCTATGATCGGGAACGTGAAACTGCAGTCAAAAGGTCTCGTGACCGGGAATCCAGACAAGAACGCCCAAGGGCAACTGTCTCCCTACGATCTTTGCCCCGACCAAGGCATACAAATGGATGGATCGAATGCTCCCCAGAGGAGACTGAGTCAAATGGTAGCACAAGAAGCGGTCTATCCCTCACAGACGATGACTTGCCGATATGTGAGAATCGACACAACGAAGACCTCCTCATCCTCATAAAAATAGAGATGTTCTTCCTCCCAAACGTCTTGATTGATAACGGCTCTGCAGTCAACATCATCGCTTTGAGCACACTGAAATGACTCCGTATCGACCGCTCCCTGATAAGGCCTTCACCCCGGGTAATCCGAGCCTACGACTCCACTACACGACCAATCGTAGGAGTCATCAATCTGAGAATCCAATTCGATGCACAACTGGAGTCTGTAGAGTTCCAAGTCGTGGAAATCAAACCAACCTTCTCTGCCTTGCTGGGACGACCTTGGATACATCAGATGAAAGCAGTATCATCTACTCTTCACCAATGCGTGAAATTCATCAATGCCAATGGAGTGATCGAAGTGATCCGTGCAAGCAATACAATGGCAAGCGCTTGGCCGGCAAGCTACGACACAGAAGAAGGTCCCGACATGACCGAATACTCTTCTCCAGATGAGTCTCCAATCCTGTCCCGCTACGAAGTGGATCCCTACATCCACGCTCTAAGCCGTGACGAGCTAGAAATCGAAGAGCTCATGGGTCAAGACGACAACTCTGACATATGGGACTGCGAAGAATGCTTAAGAGAAGATCAAGAGATGGACGCCCAGATGGAGATTGATCGAGGAGTAGACCCTTACTTCGCCGAAAACCCTCTTGCAAACTGGCTCATCACCGATCCACCGGTACAAGACAACCCTTTGGCCGACACTCGGATCTCACGGGACAGCCATCACAAAGATAGTCCAATTCAACATCCCGGTGTCGACCTAGATGAACAAAGGGCGCAATATCCTCCAAGGCCTAATCGTGGAAGGAGAGATAGCCCGCCTCGAATCAAACATTGTAAATGTCGTCCAAGCAAAGATCCTGATAAAGAGGTGGATTCTATGAAAATGATCAACACGCAAGAATCAACTCCGACCGCCGAATGCTTCGCCCTCCCGGGAATAGCCCTCAATAACTTCTACCGTCCAGACCCCCAAAATCTCGGTAGCAACACAAATGGAGAGACATCATCGAGGAGCAACCAAAGACCTCCGCGATCCGGTTTGAAATCGAACCACATGCAAGCTATTTTCCGGAATCGTGCCAACCGAAGATTGGTCACCAAGGCCATTGCCACTCCTCTAGAGCTACGCGCCTGCAGAGTAATGAAGCTCGGTCCAATCCTCGTCGCCCATAGTCTAGCTTCGAGTCATGTTGTCTGTGAATTCATGTCTCTCGAGTCATCTGATGGCTCTACGCCAGAAGATCGTGAGTCCATAATCAACAATGTACAGTCTTTACGCTTTCAATAAACGGTCCTACCTTTCTAGAACATCCTTTCATTGCATCTTTAACAACTGATGAATTAACTAACACACAACCGTTAATCACAATTCATCTAAATCAAAGAAGCAAGCACATTAATTGAATAAATGCATCAAGCAAACATTTAAGCATGTTGTCAAACGAGAGAAAAACCGGGCCCAAGCTGCCGAGGAGGTTTTAATCACAGCGATTTGCGAAATTGCTGAAGAGCCAAAGAGACGCCGGTCCAAAGCCATTTCCAGCACAGTTCAGATCTTCCAATACCTCAAGAACGGGGAAACCGCCTTCATGAACGAAGAAGGCCAACACAGGGAAGGAGTCAAGGCCAAGAGCATCATGGCCCTAAAATGCCTCGCCTCCCACTTCGTCATCCTTGGGGACATGCTGTACAAAAAACGCTACCAAGGACCACTCCTACGCTGCATCAGCCAGGAAGAAGCAAACAAGCTCATGAGCGAGGTCCACAATGGGGCTTGCGGTCCCCACATGAACGCCAGAGCCCTGATGCAAATCATTCTCAGGATGGGCTACTATTGGATCTCCATGGAGGCAGACTGCATCCACTTTGTCCGAAGTTGCGACAAGTGTCAACGGTTCTCCAACCTCAATCACCTACCCCCTCACGACCTCTACTGCATGACTACGCCCTGGCCCTTCGCCACTTGGGGAATTGACGTCATCGGGAAAATCGCTCCACCGGGGCAGCAACGGTCACAAGTTCATCTTAGTAGCCATCGACTACTTCACCAAATAGGTCGAAGCCAAGTCCTACAAGGTGCTCACCTCCAAGAAAGTCACGCATTTCCTCAGGGAAAACATCATCTGCCGATACGGCATCCCGCACTAGGTCATATCAGACAACGGCTCACACTTCGAAGGGGAATGCGATGCATCGCCGGCCGAATTCAAGATCACACGCCACAAGTCTTCTCCCTACCGGCCACAAACAAACGGCGCCGTAGAAGCAGCAAACAAGACTCTCGAACAGATCATTCGAAAAATGACCACCCGAGGACGAGATTGGCCCGAGAAGCTGCACCTTGCACTTTGGGGCTACCGAACATCAGTCAGAACGGCCACAGGAGAAACTCCATTCGCCCTTACATACGGGATGGAAGCAGTCCTCCCCATTAAATTGGAAATTCCCTCACTCCGAGTGCTGCTGGAAAATGACATCAACGAAGTCGAATGGCTCCGAAGCCGACACGATGAATTGGCTCTGCTAGACGAGCGACGACTAAAGGCCATGGAACACGTCCGAGCCTACCAAAACAGGATGGCGAGAGCTTTCGACAGGAAAGTCAAGTCCCGAGACATCAGGGAAGGCGATCTGGTACTCAAAGAAAAGCCTCCCACTCGAACCAACCCACTGGGAAAATGGGAACCAACATGGATCGGCCCTTTCGTGGTTCAAAAGATCTTCTTCGGAGGTGCCATGAAGCTGACAGACCTAGACGGCAATCCCTTCATGAATCCAGTCAACGGAAGCAAACTCCGCAGATAATTCGCCTAAAGAAGAACAATTGTGCATCTCTTGGCACTCCATGTAGTGTCGAACTACGCAGACCTGAGCCCTCTAGTCCGGGGGAACGTAGGCAACCTTAATTGGTTCGGTCTAAAAACACACAAAAAAGTCAAAAGTTTGAATGTCGATCAAGACCTCCATCAAGCTACGCACTTTTCAAGAGCACGCCCCCAAAATCACCTTGACCAAGTCAAACGAAGGCGGCAACATCAAAGGACATCCGGAGGTCACTCAACGTCAAACGACTGACCCATGTCTACTTCCAAGCCAGGGGCCTGTCTTCCCCCTCACGCGCTTCAAAAAAAAAAAAGAGCTCGAGCAAGGGCTCTCAAAAAAATAATAGAAATATATATAAAAAAAAAGCTCAAGCAGAAGCTGCGAAATTGAGGTCAAGAGCCCGACGCCAACAAGCAAGAGGCAAGGAAGCTACGGAAATGACCGTCAAGACGACTTGTCAGGGGATCATCCAACCTCTCAGCCAAACACTGAAAGCCCAAGCAAAGGGATTGCCGTTAAGGTCCAGCCTGCTTCACCCGCAAATGCAAATGTAAAAGTCCAAAGATGGACACCGCCAAGGTGCACAAAAGACACAAAAGCGAACAAGAGATCTTGCGTCTCGACAAAGCTTTAAAAGTAAATCACAAATCACTAACGATTACAACATTTCTTGATGAGTTCAAGCACGGTCTACTCTCAAATTCACAACATGCTAAAAGACAGCTTAATACATTTAACAAATAATGTATTTGCAATGCAATGAATGGATACCTAGGAGGTCATTCCGCGCCATCTGCGCTTGTCCCCTCGCCATTCTTTCCTTTCTTCCCTCATCCCCGACGAGTCTTCTTTCGCTCCACGCGAGCGCCCTGCGTCTCTCGTCCGAGATTAGGGGTCCTCCCGTAGAGTCAAACAATTCAGCAGCTCTCGTGGCTTCATTCGCCCGTGCTTCGGCTCGATCTCCTCCCTGCGAGTCCGCAAAGAGGACCTCTCCCCGTCGCCGGTCAACTCGGGTCTCGTAGTCAAACAAAGTGTCTCCGTAACGTCCCGAGGGTCGACCGGCTTCGACACTCCTAAGGCAATAGCTACTACGGCACCGGGCCCTGTAATCGCTCCACGCCCGCTTCCCCAAAGCCATTTGGGATCGCCCAACACGCCGCTCATACCAAGCCAGTCTTGGGTCGTCAATACGACACTCTCCCGACGTCTAAGGAGCACCACCGAGGGAAAGCGGAGTACTTCCATACCCTCGTAAAATACGTAAGAGCACTGGAGCGGCCATACAAAGAGGAACTACCTCCGCAGTAGCAAGGTCATCCTGCCCAACAAAGGCTCCTGCTTCATCCCAAATCGCCGGAAACAAGCGACGGAATAGAGAAGGAGGACCAAGACAAACCCGGAACTCGACAACATAGGAACCTTCCTGCAAGGCCCTCCTAGTCTCGATCCCCCAGTGCGGAACCCACCAACGGATCTGATGCGTACCAAGCTGTGCCATCCATCTCTCCCAGGCGGACTGATCCATATCCAATGCAAGAGGTTGCCGAGCAAACGACCACGGGCTAAACGACGTCGGAGCCTCGGGCATGGCCTGAAGTCTCTCTCGGAGCCACAAGGTGAGCAAAGCGGGGCTTCCCCCTCTCATGAACCGATCCCCAGTCGCCAGACGGTCAATACCATGAAAAGTCTCCCCTAGCACCAACCGGACAATATCCTCTCCAGCTCTGCAGTGCCCAACTACATCTAGCAAAGCGCCATCGCAAATGCCAAGGGAGCTGACCATGAAAAGCGTCGCTATCACGCACAAGGCAAATGCATCCCACGAGACGTCACTCTCATCATCAATCATGAACCGCTCCGGCAACGCAGAAATGTCAATATGACCCGAATCAAGAATCATGCCCTGCACTTCTCCCAACGAAGTACGAAGAAAGCCTGCAAGCTTCACGCTCACAGCAGCACCACCAATCAAAGGAAGCGAGATGGCCTCCACCTCCGGTCCTCCAATCAAAGCCCGAAAATCCTCAAAGGTGGGCACTACCTCGTTGTAGGAGAAGCAATACACATGCCTCCTAACATCCCCGAACTTTGCGGCAGCCGCAACAAATCCCAATCAGGAACCAACTCCTTAAGAGACCAAACCGAGCAAAGTCGAAACCTTACCTCGAAAGCCCGCCTCTGATGCCTCATACGGTGTCTCATCCACATTTTCAGCCGCTCAAGGAAGAGTGCTTGCCGCTCCTGCGAAAGCCTTGGCAAAATTCTTGGAACGTACGAAGAATCCATGGCAAAAATGGAGGTTCCTAGAGAAAATGGGGAAGAAAGCTCTAAAATGGTTGCAAATGGGAGTGGGGAAAGTCCAGACATCCGGAGAACATTTATTTCCTCCCCAAAAGCAAAGCTGGTCCGTACGGACCTCTTTGCATGCTAGGTCTGTCCGTACGGACCTCTTTGCAACCAGGACCCACTTCCCCAGCAAACAGTACAACAACCACTGTTACCAGCAGAACCTTGCTCCAAACTGCCCAAACTCTGGCCAAAGCCATTTCCGGCAAGCACACGCTACCCACAAACGCACCCCCAGCTCACGTGGCATGCACAAATAATAAAGTAGCAACAATTCCTAGGACAACTCCCGGGAATCACGAAAGACATATTACATCTTAGAATATAATGCTTTGCGATACAAATGCAAATATTTTATTACAAGTACATAAATGTCTGTTGCTAAACTAAAAAAAAAGAAGATATGGAAAGAGGGAAAGTAAATGAGCCCTAATCCGACTCCTCAGCATCATCACTGACATCCTCAAGCGAGAAGTTGGGCATCCCGATAAACTCGCCAGTCACACCCTCATCATCGGAGTACTGAATCCCCTCCTGGGGTTGGTACTCAAGATACTCAGAAGGGTCGAAACCGACAAAAGGGTCGAAATAGGCATGCTCTGACGAACCCTCACCCTGTGCATCCGGCGGAGGAAAGAACTGATGAAGGGTCTGCGACCTCTGAGATCCCGAGGACGTGTTGGCATCCATGATATGCCGCCCCCGCGAAGGTCCCTCTTGCTGTGGCTCTGGTTCGGCTCTCGGTGGGGGAACATCTACAGAATGCCTCGAAGGCATCGGCTCGTACGCCGGCACACGCCGAGAAGAGCGGCAAGACATCTTCGACGCCATCTTCTTCGCGAAGGACCTCACCGCCACATAACGACAGGTCAGCATGTCATAGGCTCTCCCCGGGACCTGCACAAGCAAGCAGTCAAAGAAACGCTCAGCAATACAGTCATACTCAACAAAAGGAGAAAAATACAGAAAAGATGCCAAGATGGAAAAGAGTAAGCACACTCACCGGCATGTCAGGATCCACTCAGTAGGCAGCAGGAGCCTGCTCAGGGATGGGTACAGACACCCTCCTCCTCGAGGAATCCCCGCGGACATATGTGAAATTCGGCCCAGGCACCGAAACCTCTGGGGGACCCGGCGGACCAGCCTCCCTCTCCCTCGCCAACACCTGTGGCGTCCTCAACTTCCTCCTCACGAAGGCCCCATACTCCTCTCGATACAAAACAAACTCATGAGCACTCACGCCGCCCAAATACCTCTCAAACTCCAGTACGTCCATATCCCGGGAATCCAACATCCCAGGTTGGTCCGTACGGACCTCTTTGCGACGAAGGGCCAAATTACTTTTCTGACCTTATAATCTTTGCCCCTGGCTGTCCAAAGGCCTATTTCAGCAGATTCAATGCTGATTGGTCCTTAATCCATCAACGCAAGCACCGGCCGTCAGTGTAAGTCCGGATTTCGCCCATAAAACGGCAACGCAGCACCGGCCGTCATCGTAAGCCCGGACCTCGCCCACTAAACGGCAACCCGCGCGGCCATCAAAGTAAGTCTGAGCTCCTTCCCCCGCAAGTCAAAAAGGGAATTCTTGCAAACCCTTACGAAACCACATATCCCCAGCACCGGTCGTCATCGTAAGCCCAGACCTCGTCCGCTCAACGGCAACTCAAGCACCGGCCATCAAAGTAAGCCCGAAGTCACCTTCTCAGCAGAAAAAGCCCCTACAAGGCCACGATAATCCCCAACGGACGAACACCGGCAATCAGAATAAGTCTAACTTTCTCCCCAGCGGACAAAGCACGAGGCATCTACACCTCTCGCAATCAAAGCACAAGGCAGCCACGCCTCCACAACCGCCGCCAGAAGACGATTCAAGTCCTCACGCATGTCACAATCTCAGCCAGAAGACGATTCAAGTCCTCACGCATGGCAAAATCTCAGCCAGAAGACGATTCAAGTCCTCACGCATGGCACAATCTCAGCTAGAAGACTATTCAAGTCCTCATGCATGGCACAACCGCAGCCAGAAGACGATTCAAGTCCTCACGCATGGCACAATCTCAGCCAGAAGACGATTCAAGTCCTCACGCATGGCACAATCTCAGCGTCAAGTCCTCACGCATGGCACAATCTCGGTCAGAAGACGATTCAAGTCCTCACGCATGGCACAACCGCAGTCAGAAGACGATTCAAGTCCTCACGCACGACACAACCACAGTCAGATGACGAATCAAGTCCTCATACATGACATATCTCCAGCCCGGAAGGCTTTAAACCACTCGGTCCGAAAGACCGTATAAACCTACCAAATCACTATCCGCAGCCCGAAAGGCTTTAAACCACTCGGTTCGGAAGACCGTATAAACCTACCAAATCACTATCCGCAGCCCGGAAGGCTTTAAACCACTCGGTTCGGAAGACCGTATAAACCTCCCAAATCACTATCCGCAGCCCGAAAGGCTTTAAACCACTCGGTCCGAAATACCGTATAAACCTCCCAAATCACTATCTCCGGCCCGGAAGGCCTTAAATCACCCGATTCAGAAAATCGTAAAATTTCCATCTTAGGACGCCACCACGTCCTCACAATCGACCTCGGCGGTCACCACATTTTAGGACGCCACCACGTCCTCACAGTCGACCTCGGCGGTCACACGACACTTCAAGGCACCACCACGCCCGCATACACTCACAATTTCACGAACTCTGAACTACGACCAGGCTTGATTCCCGCTAGGGATACATAGGAATCCTGTCACAGGGTCCAGCCATCGACCTATACGGTCACCCAGGACGCCTCCACGTCCTTACAATCGACCTCGGCGGTCATCACATCCTTAGGGCATCACCACGCCCTCACATCATATTGGGACGGGACACGTCCTCCTACACCACAAACCATCTTCTCGTAAGATTACCCATCTTCTAGTAAGATTGCACACCCAGGACGCCACCACGTCCTTACCACTGACCTATGCGGTCACCCCCGGACGCCACCACGTCATTACCACTGATCTATGCGGTCACTCACGGGATGCCACCACATCCACACACAGAGTTCCAGTCAGAGGACATCTCACGTCCTCGTACACAACAACACTCACCCCACACACGAACTACGATCAGGCTTGATTCTCGCCAGGGATACGTAGGAATCCTATCACAGGCTTGAGTATGTGTGCGTGTGATTTTTAGAGAGATATATGTGATAAATGAAGTTGAGGGGAGGGAGAGGGGTGTCTGGGTAATTTAAATATGAGGATATTTTTTTTTGGGATTTATTAAAATGTTTTCTTTAAAAGGAAAAAAATCTGGACTGAGGGGCCCTAGTGGAATTTTTCCAATAATCTAAGGGCTATCTACCAAACCAGAAGAATCCTATATTTAAGGTCTTCCCCTTCTTTACAAATGGACAAGTAGTATAAAACTATAATACTAATCTCTCTCCTACATGTATATCATATACATCTCAACATAGCGTATATACTAATTTTCACGCCGAACGATTTTTGTGTATAAGGCCCACAACCCTAACGGTAATAATTTTGCAGTTCTGTTCGGTGTACATCCAGTTATCTAAATGCAGTGTACCCACCTGATCAGGTACCTTGATGCCACATGTAGCAATTGTGGAATTTCTTCCTTCTTTTCATTTTATTTTTGTTTGAGTCACCACCTATATTATTACGAAAATATAGAAAAACCATTTTTAAAGAGATTTGGGTTCGGGGCTTAAGTGATGGATTTGGAAGGTCAGGAAGCACCGCATCCACCAAATTCGAAGATCGGTCTTGCTTAAGGGGGGTTTTCAAATAAATACTACTTTTTAAAAGAAACAAATAAAAACATCAATTTAATTAGATTAAACGAAATGTGGGATCGATTGCTTCGAGACCGTCTCCATGATTTGGAGAGGCTCTAGGCCGATCCTAGATTCAATATATTTATACCACTCTAACAATCAATTAGAACAAGTAAAAAGTAAAGGAAGATTACCTTTAGGTCAAGAAGTGATTCGGATAGAGTTTTGCCTCGATCCTAGACTTGAATCTCAACGTTCATTGATCAACAAGGTTGATAAACGAATTTAGGTGTTTGTGTATGAGTGATTTACAGGAATCTTTCAGGAAGAGAAACCAGTAAATTTGTCTGTCTGACCATCCTCTGAAATACTGAAAGTCATCTAGTATTTATATGGTTTGGTTTACTTGGTCACCAAGATTAGGAGACTCAAGTGGATTGGGATTCCTCACAAGAAAGGTTCTAGAACTCTAAGATCAGTAGAGGCCCGGATTAGAGAAGAGTTATCAAGAAAAGAGGTTGAAATCGACAAGGAAAGTGATTATGCACATCCTGCAGAAGGTTAGCCTCGCGCGAGACACGCCATGTCCTGCGCGGGATAAGGCTCACAAAGGAAAGATTAGTCCTCCCCTTGTTATATCGTATGCAGTTCAGTCCAAACTAACGCCCGTTAGTCAAAACTTAACGAAACATGACGAAATGGTGGATTTCGACTCCAAAACCAAAGGCGAGACTTAGAGTAGTATAACTCTGCCACGATAGGTTAAGAATGGGGTGTCTACAGAGCCCCTCGGCGACAAGTCTTATGGAAGAAGTCATGTCGTCGATAGAAAAGACATCATTCTGAACATCGGGATGGTCGTGCCGCACGGCTGCCTACGTATCTCTATCGGAGAATCAGATTAAAACGTAGTTCGACTCCAAAACACAAAAAGGCTGCTTTAGGTATTTTGAAAATCATTTTCAAAATCAAAGATTTTAATTTTGAAAAGGCAAAATCATACTGAGGAATCAAATGATGACCCAATTCTGAATATACCTGTCTGTCTGAAGATTCGCTTGTTTTGGCTCCGAACCTGCGGGGAAAGATGTTAGAAAATAGAGGTTTACCTGTCTGGTCCTTCGCATCCTATCGATTTTGTGACAATTCGCCTGTCAGGGCGCCAAATCGGGTTTTTAATGACGATTCGCATGTCAAGGCGCTGAATCGGGCTTTTGATGGCGATACACCTGTCGGGGCGCTGAATCGAGCTTTTGATGACGATTCACCTGTCAGGGCGCTGAATCGGGCTTTTGATGACGATTCACCTGTCAGGGCATTGAATCGGGCTTTTGATGGGGTGGTTTACTATCTTCGACCAACCAAGAGATAATTCGCCTATTTGGGTTCCGAATTATGCGGGATGAATTGATCTTTGGATCAATCATTTTGGGCAAGTTGGCGTCGTATCGGTCATTCATGCGTATGCCACGTTCGGCTTGTTCCGTGACTTGCTGTACCAATTTTTCCATGTTTTCTTGCTAGGGTTTCACTTTCAAGGGTAAATGTGTTAAAATTTTGTTGCGTAGACGCTTATTGTCAGGGACAATTTGTCTTTGTCCAGAAGGGTTGTCTCGCGCAGGACAACTTGTATCACGCAGGACAAAGTCTGTCGAGGTATTAAAACCAGCAGCAGCTTGTTCATTTCAAACATTCCCATTTTCAAACTCTCTCTTTAAGTTCGAGACTATCTTTTCCTCTGAAATTCCTTTGATTTCTTTGTTGATTTCTCTTCCTAATCAACTTCTCATCTCTCCCCAATTCCATAATCGATGGCTCAAGAAAGGAGAAACTCAACATTTGATAGTCATTTGCTTGGGAAAGATTATCCTCGCGACGACCTCACTTTCGATCGTCCTAGGCATATATCTCATGCTATTTGCGAGGGCTTGGTAAGAATCTCTTTCTCAAACTCAATTCATGATTGTATTGCATCCATTTCTTGGTTTGAACCCGTTGATTTCATCAAAATTTGATATTTTCTTCCTTAGTCAAGAACCAGGTTCATTGTTGATGCATGCTCTATTTCTCTTGCTTTTGTTGAATGTTGATGTTGTATTTGTGCATGTATGAATTCCCTACACGTTTCGGATTGTAGTTGGGATTGATTTGGGTAGCCAAATTCAATTTTTTAGCAAGATTCTCTATTTGGGCCGTCAGTGATGTACAGAGGATCTTGGTATCGCTGGAGGGGGATACCATGTATTTGGGTGAAAGAGTTTTCCCTCAGCATGGCCGGGGTTCACTCGTTCGGAGAGTGCTGGAGGATCCTCCCAGGGAGATTCACCCCAGTTTTCCTGTCTCTGCCTCGACATATGCCAAGTATGTTAATGGGTATGAGGCAGAGGATTGTGTGGTCCGAGGGGCTTCATATGAGGAGTTCTTGCCTCGTCTGATGGGTCCCCTTGTGGTGGGTGGCAGGCAGCCACGTGCATGTGCTTCCGTTTCTGCTTTCGATTCTGACTTGTCAGCCCCAGACTCCTCCTCTCAGTGTGCGGGTCCGGTGCCCTTTGTGTTGAATTGTGGTCCTCTGAGATTTTCGTATATGATGGGAGGCATGGAGATGATAGGCTCCATCCCGAGCACTGATCATATTCCCGACGATTATCGTCGCCCTCCCAATGCCTCTTTGGTACATTTTTCTGTTTATACTTTTTCTTGTATCGTCCATATATGTGTATATGTCCGATTCCTTCTGAGTATCTCCTTTTTGTTAACAGATCATCATGTCCGCAACCGATTATGACCGTGTGGCGAGCAGGATGGCCGGATTGATGGCCCTGGTGTCGAACCTCTCTGAGAAGCTGTTCCATAAGGCAGCTTCGACGGCGTCGACGATTGCCTCTGCGGTGACCCCTACTTTTGGAGCTAAGAGATCAAGGAGGGACGGTAGACCCAGTGGAGATGATGATGGCGGCGCTGGCAGCTCGGGGGATATGGTAGCATAGGTCTCCCCTACTCCCCCATTTATTTGAGATTTTTCCAGAACTTGTAAATATTGGCCGGGTTGGCCCAAACATCTTTTCTTTTCTTTTCCTGTACCTGTACCTGTTAGCAAGTAGATAGAACAACAACGAGTATTTTCTTTATTCATTAATTTAGTTCTAATTAGCTTTAACTTTCTCGACTTCCGTGATGATATCCACGAGGAATGGAATGGCCAATTCTGGTCCAGCTTTGGGTATGGTTTTGGCATATACACTATTTTGAGGGATATGTTTGCAGGTTTCGAGACTTGCTTCGGCAAGTCGGGGCTAGATTGATTATTTGTGCAGGAATTATGCAGAATTTTCAGAATGGTTGTCTCGCGCGGGACAAGGTGTCTCGCGCGATACACGCTTCCCAGGCCAGAGTTCTTTTCCTCTTCGAACAGGATTCTGTCAAGTTTTCCTTTATAAACTCATGTAGTCCGCTCCAATACTATATTCAAGCCTCCAAAACTCTAGAGTTATTCTATTAGGACCAAATTCTCGCTTTTTCTTCAACCCTTTGATCCATGGCTTTCAAGGAAATCGCTCCAACGTCCATGATTGTTGACGATTTTTCTTTGCCTCTCGATGCAATTCAAACTTTTAAGCAAGCATCAAGGATATTTGTGAGATCGTTTCATAATCGGTCTCGCAATAGGTTTATTGAAGAATTTGGATTCAGAATCCTCTTTACTTTGAAGAACCTCCAACCGGATTGGAATCTTCTACAGGGTGCTGCTCGATTTTGGGACCCTTCAATTCATCTCTTTAATATTTCCCTTAATGAGATGGTACCTGTTCGGTCAAAACCTAACCGTTTATTTAATTTCCGCAAACGCACGGGCTGTTGAAATATAGCGGGTGCAAGTACGAGTCGATCCCACAAGGATAGGGTTTACTTTGGGATGAAATTGTTTTTACTACAAATATAAAAGAAATTGGGAGAAATATAGTTTGTTTTGAGATAGGAATAGAACATACGCAGAAAATACTTTAGGAAAATTCTTATAAAACGAAGCATTCTCGGGATTGGAAATTATTTAGCCAATTATTCATCATATAGTCATGTCTTTGAAAATAAAGGTTTTCATAAAAATCAAGGATGGTACGTTAAGCCTACACTACTTCTCACGATCAAGCAAGTAGCATTTGTACCCTTAACTAATTATGTCCTATCTCTTGAGATTTTCATTTATGGTATTCCCGCCTGTCACGAACGGGCATTCCGGATTATCTCTCGATGGCCCATAATTAGTAAGGATCCATTAAGTTCGAAAGTCAATGTACTTTCCATTCAAGGAACATCCCTAGGCCATTGAACTACTCTCGTGATCAATGAAACCTAGTTTCTTTATATGGTTTCGTCAATCGAGATTCTCTGCTAGGTACTTCTCTCGATTGACTGAATCATACAAGTTGGACGTCTCCAAAATGTAAGTCATTTTGAGATTGATATAAAGAAATTGTTTAGATGAAGATAGATGACAAGACTTTTATAAAGGATGATGAACAAAAGGCGTTTTGAGTTTTCAACCCCAAGAATAAGGGGGATTACTCACTAGCCATTATGAAATAAATAAACATAAATAATTAATAAGAGATAAGGGAAGAAATACTTATGATTGTAAAGAGATGAATGCTAAAAATAACTTCTGAATTTTATTGCTTCTTCCAAAAATACTTCAAGAACAATGATAAACACTTGAATCTTCAAGAGATTTGGAACTAATATTGATAAAGAAAATGTATATTCTGGTATATATCTATTTCTAAGCTCTGATATGATATCATCTGATGATCTAAGACTGATTACAAATGGCCTATATATAGATATGGAGGAGACTCTTCAAAATGGTGCCTTCAAAAGGTGCCTTTTAATTCAGCAGATAGCATTTGCACGGCCGAGTCAAGGGAACTGCACGACCGTGTCCCCTTGGCACCAAAAATGGGTTTGAACTGGTGGAAGTGCACGTCTGCTCCTCCTTTGGTTGCACGGTCGCTCTGCCTGGATTGCTCGGCCACTCCTCTTTTCAAGCCTCGGCCGCTCCATGTTTTGGGGCCAAAATTGGCCTGGCAAGGGCCAAGTGCACGGCCGCTCCTAGGCAAAGAGCACGGTCGATCTGGCTGAATTTTGGCCTGTGTGTTTATATTGATCTTGTCCCTCCATGGCTTTGACACTTGATTATTTCAAAGGCTCCAATTGTTCATAAAAAAGACTCTAAAACCTGTCTAAGAGTCTAAAATATATCAAAATTATAAGATCAAAGATATATGACAAAAAAAGCTAAAATAACCTAAATACAAACTAAATGATACTAAAAACTATGGAAATGATTGATAAATAATGAGATAAATGACTATATAATAGTCACTTATCAAACTCCCCCACACTAAGCTCTTGCTTGTCCCCAAGCAAGATTAGGATGAGAAACTGGAGAGGGAGAAAAAATGCAAATAATAAAATGTTGGGTTTTACGGGTCCATGCGCAGCGGAATTAAGCATCTGTGAGTACCCCGACCCGAACTCGTGTTTTGGGTCCACTTTCCTTGATTTTTGGGCTCATTTATTTTCTAAAATGCAATTTGAGCCCAATTATCCATTTAATCACTCAACCCATTGGGCCTGCCATCCATTCGGCCCAACTGTGCCATAAAGCTGTACGCTGTCGTCCGACACCGGCTATCCAAAGGCGGTTTAACTCCCTTTTTCGGACGACATAGGACGTCCCATCAGCCTGCCTATAAATACAAGGCATGGCTGATCATTTAGGGAGGACTTTTTGGGAGGATTTTGGTAAGGGAGGAAACTCTGTCAAAATAGAGTCTCATCCTCTCTCTCTCACACGCATACTCACCTCCCTCCTCATACATACACATACCCAAGCCAAGATCCAAAGAAATCCTTCCTTGTTTGTGTGTTGAAGGGGTAAACACCATACTATTGGTGTCTTTACCTTGTGGACTACAATAGGTAGCCACTAAACCCTCTCTCTCTCTGATTTACTCTTGCATACATCTATATCATCTTGCATGCTTATATATCTTTATATTATGTGAAATATTTGGGATTTTACATGATAAAGGTGGTGGAGAGGTGAATCTCCCATATTCACTTCTCCCCACCTCAGATCTGAATATTTGGTGGCATTAGCACCATTAAAGTTTGAATCTTGTTTGGTTTCCATTGAGTTAGGAGGTGATGGCTACATGAAAATGGCCATAGATATGTGATTCATCACATTTGGCCATTAAAGCCATGTGATCCTCCCATAATACTCACCTAGTGTTACTATTTTACTGCTTTCAGTTAATAAATATAGTTTGGTTTGCTTTGGGAACAAGGTGGGATCAACCTGACTGAAGGGCACTGAAACAGGCTGCTTATGTCGGACGACATAGGACTCTCAAGAGGTCCTGTGTCATACGAAATAGAGTTCCCAGAAGGCTGTACAACTTTTCTTGGACTTCAGGTCTATCAGAATTGATCCCCCTTTTGTAACCCAAATCTTGTTCAAGTAGTTTTGGTCCAGTTACCACTACTTTGGGAGCCTAAGTTCTATTTGGGTGCAATAAATTGATGGAGGCGGTTTGCCATATGACTTGGACATTCTCGGGTGTCCTATGTCATATGACATCCGTATCATTAAAAGTCAATCTTGACTTTGCTCACTCCAATCAACCCCAAAATGAGCTCAGACCCTGAATAGTGTTCCTTCATAGTTGAAATAATCTTGTCCCAGATCCCAGAGCAGCCTTGGTATTGTATGAGGCAATCTGACCAGGAGGCTTCCTGTCGTCCGACATCCCTGTAAGTGCTCCAATTTGAGTTGGTAGCTTTTTCGTTAGAAAATTAACGAAAGTTATAACATTTCTAACAATTCCTAACATTCCTAACATTTCTAACCAAGTAAGGGTAGATTAGGGATTGCCAAAAAAAGATAAACCAAGAAAAGGAATCAAAAAAGCAAAAGAAATAAGAAAAACCCTAAATAGAAATGGCTGGAACAAAAGCCGATTAATTTGAATTTTGAAAAGATTATTCTTCCCCGTCCAAAGCCCGAAGCCGTAATTAATGAACAAAGGCACGCGACCAACCTTGTCCACGCGGATATGTTTGACTCTCACAGGGGTTATAAATTGAACCCTCCTCTCTCGGTTTACACAACACATTTTGATCACAGCACAACGAAGTTACGGCGAGAAATATAGAGAGAAAACAGTGGGAATCTCTAGATTGCCACTATTTTCTCTTGAATCTTTCCCAATCTCACTCCACACACAAATACAAACACCAAACCTTGATACTCCTCAAGCCAAACACCAAATCTTGATACTCCTCAAGTCAAATTCCAAGCCTAGGAAGATAGGGTGTCACCATTGGTAAAGCCCTCCTTCTCAAAACCCTAAAATTCACTTTTGACTTCTTGTTCATCTTGTTCTTCTTACTTGGATCTACTTGATGTTTAGTTTAACTTGAGTTTTGACCCAAGATGGTCATCTTGAAGTTCATCTTCATGAATGACCATCTCAAATGGTCTATATTTTACATCTCTAAATTGATTTTTTCTCTTTAATTTCATTTCTACAAAATATCCCCTTTCCCTTTGCAAAGGACATGTTTAAACCCCATAAATTCCCCAAGGATGACTTGAATATGATAACCACTCAATAAAAAGTAGTGGTATCAAGTCTAGGGATGAAAATGGGGTGAACATAGATGCAAATCCCCCAAAAATCACATTTTCCCTCAAGAACATCTTGCTGTCCAGTAGCATTGTTCTGAGACCTCAGTCCATTTTCTTATTTTTTGGACCCAGTAAAACTTGGAATTGGATGTTGACTACAAAACACTTTTTGTAGCCAACATCTAGATCTTTCCAGACATATTTTTATTTTATTTTTTGAGTAAGTAAAACTCCTTTTTTCATTTTTCTTTTAGAGGCCAGTTCATCAGCTTCTGGAAATCCAGATTTCACATCTGAGATTTCCAGAAGGTTTTGACCCTCAAATTACTTCCAAAATGGAAAGTTTCTTTGCAGAAACCCTATTTAGGGTGTTTTAAGCAACTTTCATTCTCGGACTTTCCCCAGATTCTGAGGTTTTGAAGCCTTTAAGTCCATTTCAAAGTCAAGGGTCAACTGCCTTCTTTCATTCTGGCAGAATTGCTTTTCAAATCCAAAAATCTTTTGAGTGCCAAGACTCAACCCAAAAATTCTCCAAAAAATCATGGGATCAGTTTAAAGTCTTAAAAAGAGATCCCAATTTTCACTTTTCCCAGTTTCAAATTATTTTGGTCAAAACACACACACACACACACACACAACAAAAGGATTTCAAATGTTTGGAAGACTCGTTTTGCGAGGCGCGTCGGGTGCACACTAACGTCCTTCCCGACGCGTAACATGACCTCCGAACCTAAATCTCTGATCTCGGGCATTTTTCAAAGTTTTGGCCCTTAAAACAAAAATGGCGTGGCGACTCCGTTTTGATTTTCACAAAAAAAATCGGGTACATCACAGTGGCGACTCCGCTGGGGACTAATAAGCTTTTTCTAAAAAAAAAATGATATTTGGTATATTGGTGGAAACCATTAAACTTCCCGTTATCGCCTCCTAACACGAGTCGGGGATAAATTGTGGTTTAACAATCCCACGTACCGGTATCATTGTTTTCAAAAAAAAAGAAAAAAGCTTTTTGAGGGTCAAGCTTCCGTCTCAACATTTGAAAATCCTTTGCTTTGTGTGTGTTGATTTTTGCACGTTTTCGTGTTTGTTTTGGCCGCCTCGGAAAAGTCAAAATTTTGACTGTCGGGAATAAAGTCCCTAATTATTGGAATTTTTGTGCTCATGTGCTTATGTGCTCATTTCATTTCAAAAAAAAAATTTTCAAAAAAAAAAAACAAAAAATTCAAAAAAATCATGCATCATGCCTTTTAAGACACATAAAAATTCCTATTTTACTCGTAAAAGAAGATAGATCGCTTGCACACTACGCGCACGTGACCGTACACTGCACACTACGTCCTTAACCCGGGGAAATCCTTGTCGCGATCCGTTTGGTCTTATTACGCCTCTCGGATGAGCACAGGACTACCCAAACATCCCATGGAGCCTCGTGTCGACCATGCACTTGTCCGTGACACACTTTGTCCGAGACCCGTTGGTTTTTAGTCCGGTCCGTGTCATGCCCCGTCTCGTGTATAGACCTTTCCTTTCAAGCCTTTGTCGGCATACCGACTCAATATCTTTCGGGACCCTAATCGCCGAAGTTCTCGCCGGTTTTCCGCCGCAGACTTTGACCAAGATATTGACCGGCGCCTTGACTTCGGCTCGACCGGCACAAATTATACACCGACTCCCAAAGCATTGACACCGAGTCATCAAGGATTAATGAATATTCCATGCCTAATTACGGCTTAAATGACGACAAGTCAAGATCAATTGTGGACGCTTATCGCCCAAATCATGCCGACTTTTCGTCGAGCCCCTGGACATGATCTTGACTTTTGACGTCGCCTTTGTCCGTAATTTACATCGAATGCTCGTTAAGACTCGATTACCCGCCAGACTTTTAGGATCGTTTTCTTTCGGTCGATGGGACCCGCTTGCCCTATAGGACCCTCGCCCGGGGCTGTCCACCCCGGGAGGTCGAAATACGGGTGGAATACGAGGGGCTTATAGACGTAGTGACGGGGCCCACCGATCCAGAATCGAGTAGTTTGCGAAAAGAAGAGCAATCTTTTCCAACCGATTAGGTTAATAAAACATGTTTTAAGTAAACATGAACAAATAATCGCATGTTGCATGAGCCAAAAGCCCAAACACCTACCCTCCTTCCATTCCTGGACATCCGAACCCTCGTGTCTTTCCCCCGCAGCCTCCGCATAAAGGTTGGTTTCGGCACCGGATCACCGTTTAATCGGTTGGGAAGAGTCAAGCGCATCATCGCCTTCACCGTCTGTTCCGACTCCGAATCTTAGAATGTCCGCATCAACCGGTAACGATGGGGACAACGTCACTCCGCCTCCCGGGACTCCTCGACAGGGACAACGGTGGAATCGGCCTAGCCGAACAGATGAGAGTGCGCCAGAAGCACAGTTGAAGCCTTATGGAGGCTATCAAAAGCCATGGATTGGCCGGGCCTCAACCCGGATGGCACCTTTCACAGTGGAAGAAGAGGAAGACCACAATCCCAATCTCGGTCGCCCGATTACTCCAGGATGCCACCACCAACCTCCTTCGGTGCTACCGTAACACATGTTCCTCGATCTCCGGGTCGACCACCGGATCCATGCACGGCTGACGGGGGACGAATCGGTTCACGGCTCCTCGGTGGGGGCAAAGTCACGGAATGTCCTCTCTTGGTTGGGGATACCTCGGAATGCCACCAGATTGGAATCCCACCTCGCCCGGAACCGATCAATCCAGACCTTCACATCAATGTACCACAATTTGGAATGCCGCCACAATCCGGTTACGGGCCACGTCAGGAGCCCCTCCTCGAATGGTACCGGTTCGGTTGCTCCTCACACAGCCTTTCACAAATCCATTCACTCGACTTCTATGGGTTATCAAGCCTTCATCCCGGTTTCATCCGAATCACCAGGACCACGTATCCTCTCTGCTATGCATCCTCGCCACAACCAGCCATGCAATTCAACAACCAGTGGACAAAGAACCCGCACTTAAGCCTACTTATGGGCCTCACTCCGAAAATCCAAGCCATATGGCTACCTCGTGATCTGCCTCCATCTCCTCTCGCCGATTGGAAGCCAACAAAGAAGTCGCCGGGTTCTATCCTTTTGCCCCAGCTCCTCCTACCTACACTCCCTGTGGTAATTTAGGCCAAGGACAAGTTTTCACCTATGCTCCGGATATGGTATTCCTTCCACCAATGCACCACCAACAGCTAGTCCTCTTCCTAGCTCAAATATCGCCTCAGAATTCCCGCTCCGCCTTTGGATCCCCAATTGGCTTGGTTTATGGAGCAACACAAGGAAATGAAAGCACAGATTGCCGAATTGACCGCCAAAAAGAACATCGCTCTTCGGCCTACGGATCCCGACTGATTGTCCCCCGCCTCACAAGTTTGTGATGCCCACTCTGGAATTGTTTGACGGAGTGCATGCCCTAAAACTCACTTGGACACCTATACTTTGGCAATGAAGGCTAAGGGATGCACAAACCAAATAGCGGTTGGCCGATTACTTTAGTCTCTCTTTGAAGTCGGGGCTTTGAAATGGTTTTTCCGATTGCGGCTGAAGCTAGGGCTACTTGGGAACAAATTACCAAGATTTTCACGTATAAGTATAAAGCCAACTTGGAGTGGGAGACAAACAGAGTTGACTCGCAAACAACGATGCAAATACTCTAATGAGAATATTGGGGATTTCTATAAGAGATGGAACTTAAAGCTCGGTGAAATGGCCATTCCTCCTCCGACGAGGAGCAGCTTAGACATCTTTCGCTCATGCTTGAAGCCGCATTTGAGAGCTTCCCTCAGCCCACTTCCCTACGCCGACTTGCGTGCAATGGTTAATTCCGGGCTAAGTTTGAAAAGGCTTATAATCGCCAGCCGACCGCCGCACTCCGCCTACGGATATCGGGCTCCTCCCTCCAAAACTACTCTCACTTTCGCTAAAGGCAAAGAGGCGATTGGCTACGCGGGACAGATCGTAACAATGCCACTTCCTTTGTTCCCAAGAAGCTCGATGCATCCAGATCCCGGCTCCAAGACTTGAGAAACTTTGGGATGCCTTTGAGTGATATCTTCAGAGGTTTGGTGAGAGAAGGTTTGCTCCGGCCTTTGGAAAATTATCGCCTAGAAACCCCAACGCTCCTTTGGATACCTCCAAGCATTGTGCCTTTCATCGCACCATGGGCACTGACGGATGATTGCGTCCCCGAAAAAGGCCATCCAAGGGTTGATTGAGCAAGGGAGGTTAGAGATGCTGAAGGACCCAATACTATCAATAACCCGCTCCCTAACAACATGAGTGTCAACATGATCGAGTTTGGTGGTTCAAGCCTTGTGGGCACAATGGAGTTTGACTCGTCCCTTTGCAAGGTCAATGAACCACCATCACAGCAATGAAGATGGTTGGATTGAGCAAAAAGTTGCCAAGGAAATCCCGATGGAAAGGTCTCGCAATAGCTCCCGTCTCCGGCGTCGAAGAATAGATGCATGGTTCAACAAAGAAAGAGCGGCTAGACTGGGGCTACCTATCTCTAAAATAGTCTTTTGAGTCAACCTTCGTAGGTTCTAGTACTTTTCTTTCACCTAAGTCCTTCCTGGACATTTGTCGTTGTAGTCCATTTTGGACATAGTGGTTAAGTGTCTAATTTTTAATATAAGTCTTTTTCTTTTCTTGCTAGACTCGAGACATCACTTCGCGCACCCACGTTACACTTAATTGAAATGGTTTTATCCAAAATGATCACTTGTGCCGCTCAACCACTAATTCTTCGAAAATGATTAATATTTAAACTAATCGGAGTGAGAAAATCACTTGATATCCTTCCCAAATTGGGGCTTACCAACTCCCCATCTTGCATCTCATATGCTCACATCCCTTTCATCATCATCATCTCGTTGCTCGATGAATTTGCATGGATCTTTTCTCATATAAAGCTTAAGCAAGCAATGAAGACTTAATCTCGTTTAGGTCATCCAAGAGGGATTGCGGTTGAAACCTTTCACCCATAGGAAAGCCATTACCTCACCCTTACTAAACACTACCCTCTCATTTCAAGATCGGCGTGTTTTGAAACCCGGTTTAGCCATCATTTTTGCTCCATACTGAGAGAAAGTCCAAGCGAGCCCGAGAAGTTAGCTTCGAGAATCGGCGATGCGCAAATTATCTCAAGCCATGAAGGAAGGA
The DNA here is from genome assembly GCA_022495995.1 of Adenophora triphylla var. japonica. NCBI lineage: Eukaryota > Viridiplantae > Streptophyta > Magnoliopsida > Asterales > Campanulaceae > Adenophora > Adenophora triphylla. The sequence continues at coordinate 2,621 of JAFEMH010003616.1, read as the reverse complement.
CAAAGATAATCCTCAACTCCTCAGAAGCTTTCCAAGTCAAAAAAAACAAAAAAAACAAAAAACAAAAAAAAACAAAAAAAAAAGCAAAAAAGAAACAAAAAAAAAAGAAGGATTTTAAAATCCTCACAATCTCGGATACAATTCCAAGCTACTCAGGAAGCCTTCCAAAAAAAAAAAAAGAAGAAGAACTCAAAAGTCCCCGACATCTCAAGAAGCTCTCCAATGATCAAAAGGAGCCCGAATTCTCGCAAGATCGCAAAAAGTTGTCGTAGCTCGGACTTCCTCTTATCATTACCTTAAACCAATCCCAAGCCATCCTCTCAATTTTAGAGGATACTCCCATCACCATTACCCTCGCCCGGCCAAAGTCAAAATTTGACCTCTCATTCTTAGAGGCAATCAATCTTCCTCGCCATAGATTTCCCAAACACGTCCCTACAAGCCAACCTCTCATCTTTAGAGGTTCGCCAAGAAAGGCCCGGCCGACCTCTCATCTTAAGAGGTCAAAATTTCCCAAAATCACCCGATGGCCGATCGAAGCCCGGAAACCCAACTACAGTCCCTATCGGATAGCAAGCCATTCTAATATCCTCGATGTCGAGATCAAATTAATGCTTCATTGCTTGCTTAAAATTGGAATCTAATCCATCTCGGTCCAAAATTACCAATCAAAGATCGTGCAAATTCAACTCCTTCCCTTCACGTGAGCATATTTCATTTCTCCTCACAAACACTTGCCGTGGATGTCCCACTCTGAGGGCTTCGCATCCGTGTCTTTCGTGGGACACTCTAAGGGGATATGTTATTCAATCCTCCAAATCCTCAAAATCCCCAAAGGTCCTCGGACCCTCGAATTTCAACATTCGTTCTCTTTTCATTCGGGATAGGCCCGAACTACGGCGACTCGAGCTCTTCATAATGGAGGGAACGTAGGCAACCGTAAATGGTCCTGGCCGAAATCACAAACAAATCTCAAAAAAAAAAAAAAAAAAAAAAAAAAAAATCCGGTCTCATCAAGGATCGTCCCTATACACTTTCCGCCCTTCCAAGCTTGATTTTCGATATCGCTGGTTTTCTCCTTGTGATTAATCAAAATATTTGTTCATATCAGATTTAGGATTGAATAACCCGAACATTAACAAAGGGTTTTAAGCGGCCTTTGTGATTATCATGAATAAGACAATTCTTTCAAGTGTCTCGACAAGTCTTCTCTCTACATCATAGGAAAATAGAGCCAAACACTCGTCTTTCCGTCGCCAGGGGCTACCATACACTTTTCCACACCTTGTAACGCTTATACTCTCTCAAAAGAGTCAAACCTAAAGCGAGTGTGTATACACAAAATCGGGATTCATTCCCACTTTTCAAAAGATGTGCCCCAGCACGTAAACATTCCTGAAGTCTTGTCCATTGATCGGTTGACTAAGATTCGAAAAGATGGGTGCCTCCTTGGTCACATGATGACTCGTCTCGCAATAAGACCGCTTTGTGTTTCTTCACGCCGGGGCTTGCTGCGGTCCTCCCATGTTCTCCGTATCGCCTCTTTAAGATGGGACTTCTATAGTCATCCTTGGGTCCACATTGCGTTCTTCACTACGAGATAGATTCGCCAAGTCACTTCTTCAAAATCCAGGCTTTGCCTACTCAGATCCGGGCTTTGTCAAGACGGTCTTTTGGACCCAAATTTTATCAAGAAAGAATTTCAAATTTTCGTAACTCGTACACGGCAGCCTCTCCCGTAGCATCGGGATTCAAGATCGTGGTTTCTCCCGCATTAGCAATTCCATCAAATCATTCTCCTGATAAGGTTTCGGCCGAGGTCGCGCCTCACCCAAATGAAAGAAGCTTCACTCATATCAACGTGCCCTAGAGCCTCGTCAAAGACGCCTTCAAATGACCAAGATTGAGAGAGAAAATTCCAATCAAGACCCGGATCCAAACCCAATCTCATCAAAATTGAGGTCCATGTGATGCTGGCCGACAAAACCTCACCAACAACCGCCGTTTAAATCGCGATCAAGGGTTCTCATCCCCCACATGCTCAAAATTCGTTCCAAACAAATTTCCGTACACATACATAACCACGCATCCCCACAAAAATCTCCCCAAAGGCTCATGTAGCATGCACAAAACTTGAATCAATAGGAAAAATCCTAAGTGAATTGAAGATCATAAATCATAATTTCCTCGTCAAAAGCTTAGGCTAGGTGCATCTTCGAAAGCAAGTAAATGCATCATCTCGCAAACATATGCAGGTGATACTCTCACAATCATTTTTGGCTCTATGCATGCATCCGTCATCATGAATGTCATATATGCATCTTCTTCTTCACTAACGAATGCAGGAATTCAAACGTGAAATCAAATCCCCTTTTCGGCAAGGATGATCTTCACCAAAGTCGACCTCCAATGTCCACAAACGGATGAAGACAAACTTCTCCAAAGATTTCCTACGCGCTTGGCAAAGACAAGCTCCTGAGCGTGCCGCAACTTGCTAAAGACGACCCCCAATGTCCACAAATGGATGAAAACAACCCCAACGAAGACCACCTCCAAATGTCTAATAAAATCGGTCGAGACGCCAAGTTCTCCAATACAAACCGTCGTGGACGCCAAGCTCT
>JAFEMH010003615.1:237500-255867 GCA_022495995.1 Adenophora triphylla var. japonica | reverse complement strand
AAAAAAATATTTTCGGAAAATGAAAATGCTTTCCGGAAAACATTTTCCGATGTTTGGTGAATCCTAAGAAAATATTTTTCGATGTTTGGTAGTTTCATTAAAGTAGCTTTCTAAAGGTAAAAGCAATACAAAAGGAAAATGAGGAAAATGTTTTTAAAAAACTTCCTTAGGTAGGGTAAGGAAGTCATTTTCCTTAAAAATCAAGCTCATTTTCCCTTGACTTCATTTTTCGGTGTTTACCAAACACCGGAAAATGGGAAAAGCATTTTCGGAAAATGTTTCCCCCAAACAAACGGAGCCTTAATGTGCAAAGACGCACTTGTAATAGCAAGTTCATATCAAGAAAACGGTCAGAGATGGAGACAAGGGCAAGTCAGTCATTCCTCACTTTGTAGTCTATCAACACTGCAAATCAGACCTCTACTCAAGAATTAGAAAAATGTCCCCGAGTATATTTAACACTGGAAACTTAAACTTCTTCCCAACCTAAGGCCTAGTAGTCAAAGAATCAATCCACAAACTCGAAATTCACTTGACCTAAAACCAAAAACAGTTCCAAGTGTCCAATAGATGAAGCACTAAGAACCAATTAAATCCTCATGAACAGGATAAAAAAGCACTGCTGGAAACAATTTGGAGTGGTAGATCGAATCATATGATAAAATTGCAATTTCACCATGAATTGTACTTAAAAATAAGAAGTAAATAAAAGAGAGACGAGGGGTGGGGGGAGGGGAGGGAGGGAGAGAAGCTGTCCAAATAATATATTCCTTTCTAATGAAAAGAAAAGACAATAGAAGTAAAAACCCTTTAAAATCACTCTCAAACAAATGCCAACACTAAAAAGAATCACACTGTAAATTCCAAAATTCTTGGACAAGTAGTTCCTGAAAACATAGTACAATTTGCATTTTACAAAGGTTTACAGGAGCAGGCTACTTGGTCCAAAAACAAAAGGGAGCTGAACTATGTTCAGTTACTAAGTAGAAAACTGGGGTTAGCCTCCATTCAGGATATAATCATACGAACCTCCCCAGTTCCAAAGTTAAGTGCTTTGTTGTTCTATATAAGGAACATATATTTTCACCCGCTATCCCTTTTACAATAAATTTGCTCCATAACCAAAAATTTGTATTAAAGAAAATCTGTCAAAGTGCCTGATCTCTAATTGACTAATTTAAGATATTGACTTACCTGCACTGCTTCCCTGCCGCTAAGTTGACATGTCCCTAGTTGCTCCTTTCTTGATTTCTTGACAATTTTCAACCATCTCTTCTTCCTTGCACTGGGAGCCATTCTCCGGGATTGGTACTTCATCAGCTACTGTTGTTGCCTGAAGAAGCTCCAAAGGGGTGGCAGCGGGGTCCAGTTCCAAGCAACCCTTAGGAGCATTTTCAGCTTCCTCACCTGTAAGCAAGTATTTTGGAACCTGATGTGAAAATCGAAACATTTCCTCTTTTGGAATTTTTCTCACATTCTCAGGGGTCCGACTGAGGACGAAACACTGTCCTAAACCCAGTAACCTTAACAAGGGGGCTTACAAGAACTCCGTTTTCCCTCGTTATAATCATCAAGTCACTTCCACCATTTCATACTTGTGTATCACATCATCTGGGGTAAGCTCGTTCCAGTCATTTGACCAATTTCTGTAAAGCGGGCCCACACGTTCACTTCTCTTCTAGGAAATAAAATGAATTTCCCCGCGTGAGTTTTTCACCCACTCAACCTTGTGGGAGAACGAATTTATAGACTTTGTTGAATTCATGTCTGCCGTATCTGAACAGCCCGCAAGTTTTGGCAAAACCAGAAGCTACCCCAGGGCAATGGCCCAAATTCATCATTGGTTCTTGCTCTAAGCCAACTGATTTTCAGCTTAAAAGGATCCCGTGAGAGTACTTTATGAACTATATGGCATACAAAACGTGGCATGCCATCGTCATCATCATAGCCTGCCCACACCTGGTTATCCTCGAAGACTGAACTTTCTGCTCGATCCTGGTCAAAATCATCCATAAAATCGGGATCAGGGACATTCATTGCAATCGCTTGAGGCTTCCTTTTCATCTGCAGCTTCCTGTCTACTCTTGGTGGTTTGAAGGCTCACCATTCCCGTTCTGATTAGAGTGGATTGTTTTTCATGACCTTTTTATTTTTTTCTTCCTTTCTCCCTTCCCCCTTCTCTGAGCTCCATTGGCTCAATTTTCTGCGGATTTCTACTTGCGCCTTGTGCATCAGCATGTTCTACGGGTTTCAAGACCGCGGACAACTCCCTAGTTCTGTTAAACTTACTATCAAAACCTGAAAAACCCCTATTCACCTCAAAACCACTCTTTTCTTAATCCAGAAACATTTCCCATGCTACCACCATTTTGCATTCCCATTTACGATATGGAACCCTCCCTCCAAAAGAATGGCCACCGTCATCCATTTTTTTATTCTTAACCGGAAACCCGGTATATGATTCCCCACGCTCTCTCTTTCAATCTCTCGTTTACCTGGTGAATAACACTGGCAGCCTTTTTGCTGCAATGGAAGGCTCTTGTGCTACCAGAAACAGATTGACCCTCCGAGGTTGTTCTTGTGGATTAGCAAAAGAACCAAATCCCCTGATATGGCCCTCCTGGAGTTTTGAGTAGCTGCAGGGTTTCTTCCTGGGTCAAATGGATTACTACTGCGAAGGATAATTACTTGAAGTCTGATGCTGCTGGCGAGGCAGATGAATTTAGATGACTTGGGAAAATTGGCAGGTGGGGCCATCTCTGAGGCCGTAAAGGAGCTCTTTACAATTGGGACAAAGGAGGGTATTGTTGAGGTATAGTCTATTAAGTATTCAGTAATGCATCTTAGCAACGATGACAAACAGTCCCAAAAAAGTATCGAGAGTTCGATGAAAGGGTGGAGAGGCGATCAAGCAGGGGCACTTGTTTGAGAGTCGCACTAGTATTCTTTTTTTTTGAGTCTTTGGCTTTGAGGTTGATCGAATCCTATGTAAAATTGTGAAACCCATTCCGTGCCGGGGAGTCAGCTTGATGGACCACCACTTTGGGTAGGAGCTCTTTGTTGGAAACCTTTTTGTACTTCTCCTCTGGTTTACATATGCCAACCTCTTAGAGCTTATCAGATAACAAACTCCATGCTTCTTGAAAGAATCTTAAATGCCGCCATCCAGCTCCAACAGATTTTGTTTTTATCAGGATGAAGATTGAGGAAGGCCAACTTCCTGTACTGTTTCTTTATTGTTTCATCATCAGCTGAGGGGGTTACACTCCTAGTTATTCCATACCAATCCACTTCCCCACTAAACTTTATTTTCGGCAGAGATATACACCATCAAGTCATGGTAAACCATTTGCGAGAGTCCTTCAAGTCTCAGGATATAGAGTTTGCCAGGCTTTCAATGCAAACTTCCTTGCACCAGGGAAATCTTTATCACCCAACTTCTTCTCAGCTATTGTTTTTGCCCGGATGGCCTCGTCTTTATTGCATTCCATGTCTCCTAATGTTGATCCTCAAAACTCACCTAGCAATTCCTGTCTTTGCTTATGCCAAATAGTTGGCAGAGTAAAAGAAGCAGGAGTCCTAGCACAAGTTTCGGAGATTAAAATTCAGTGTCACCCAATTGTTAAAGGAAGGTCATCTAATAATCAACTACCTGCGGCAGAAACAAAAACAGGACAAAGCCAATTATAAAACACATGTAAGAAACAAGCAGGCAATAATATTCTATTTAACACCAAACAAAAAAGTCGGAACTCCTTGAACCTAACAAAAATCAAGATAACTAATAAAAGTAATTAGCTTTTAAAAAACGATTTGCAATGTATAGATTTGAAAACAAGTTCTGAAGTATGTCATTACAGCTATAGCGCTCTGTTCCAGTAACATGCACACGAATAATGACCACAGACTCTCATTTTATGACAAACAGGTACCGTCACTACCGCAAAGATAAATATCCACATTTTTCTACAAGCAGTCCATACATCAAAAACTTTAGTCTGTCTTTTACCTTTTCCTTTTTTTTTATTTTTTTTTTTTTTGATCAGAAAAATCTGCTGTTTTCTATGACATTCAGTACCTATTATGTATGTGTGTATATATATAGATACATATATACAATATTTAGGGAAAGATTGGCACAAATGGCCAAAGCTCTAGTGACTTTTGTCAAATCAGTTGCTGCACGACATGCTCTTACATTTTTTTACAAAATACCAATGTACAATTTCAGTGGTGAATGCATTAATGTTTTGTATGAATGCCACCTAAAGAGAACTCACAGTTACTTCAGTGATCACAATGACTATTATTTTACATGGGTCACGCTCTAATGAGAACCGTTTAAAATGAGAACCGTGAGAACCACTTGTATACACTTGTATACAGTAGATATTTAGCTACTGTATACATATACAATAGGATCGTATACATATACGGTAGATACTTAGCTATCTTTGTATACAAGTATACGGTAGCTAAGTATCTACGTAAACAAGTATATACAAGTGGTTCTCACGGTTCTCATTTTGTTATGGTTATCATTTGAGCACCTACCTATTTTACATTACCTAACTTGAATCATCAGAAATCCAGATTCCACTCTCACACACACACAGCAAAATAAAAATGTGGTTGCACGGATAATAAATCTAGGAAAAAAAATAACTTCAGACCAGCTTTAATCAATCAGTCACTTCAGTTTAATAATTATATAAAAATGTGAAACAATTTTCTGAGCAAAAGATAATTAAATTCAGTTCAACATTTCGTCTTAATTGAGCAACACAACTTTAAACCGCTTGACAAATTCAAAATACCCTTACCTCAGACTTCATAACTCATTTAACATCTCTAAACATAATAAAACCCCAAATCATAAAATTAAACCTTCTGACGAAACCAACGAATCGTGAAAGGAGAAAATCGGCCATTACAAAGAGATTCGGACACAGATTCAAATTTCAAAAACTTATCGTGGATCTAAACGAGCTAAAGTACCAAACCAAGCAGTCACGGTCAAAATTCAACATTAAAATTCACAAATTGAGGAGTTTAAGCTGAAACCCTAGATTCAGTGCGTACAATGCGGTTTAATTCGAACAAAAAATCTAGAAGGAGACAGAAACGGAATTACCTGAAGAAATAAAGTTGAATCGATGAAGAAATTCGAATCAGACAAACGGTTGAATTTCGTTGACCTCGTATTTTCCCACCAAATTGAAACGGACAATGGAACTATTTGGTCAAAACCCCTCTGAGAATATGACCATGAAGCAACAAACCCTCGAAATGAGCTGAAAAAATATCTTTAAAATTGGGGGAAAATGAGTAGGCCACTAGGTATATATAATATGGGATGGTGTTGGTTTTACATCCAACTTTTTGGTTTTAGCCCTAACTAGAAATCCTAACCATGGTTAGAATTTTACTGTGGTTAGTTGGTTATCTTCCCAATCTTCCTATTATACCCATATGCCCCTTCATATTCTTTTCTAATTTAGGGCTCCCGAAACTCGACTCGATCGAGTATTTCCGTTTGAGTCATTACCTTTAGATTTAGAATTTGATGATTTTGTGTGATATGCGATAAAATGATCATCGAATTTGGAATTTGATGATTTGGTGTGATGTACGGTTAAGATGAAGCCTCAGTTGAATAATCACGCAATTCAACATTTTCGACTCTCTACTATTTTTAACAAGTTTTCTAAAAAAATACATTTACGACAATTTCGTAAGCATTTTTATTAAAGTGATTAACATATTCAGATTAACATCCAACCTACCCAAAAAAACAATTGACAAAAGTACTACTCATTTCGACCGTTTGAAGAGCGCATAAATTTCCTTTTCGGACATTGCATTTGAATTTGAAAGGGCCATCGGCCACAAAAATGAAAAGTTTTTATTATTATTATACTCTTCCTACCCCACTCAATTAATCATAATCCTACCCATTCCATGAATTAACCCGACCCAATTATTTAAGTTAACCCGATTCAATACTTACTTACCACTAAACACCCGTCCCACTAACAAAACCCTACCTCATCTATCTTATCTCTCTCTCTCTTCCCCTTTATTTTCATCAGCACCGTCTCACTCACCCAGGAACCCTAAATCTCCATTTCTTCATCTCTCTGTCATGGACTCTCCGTCACCACAAAATCCTTCTCCCATCTCCATCGATTCGTCCTCTCATTGAGCAACATTCTTATCTTCCGCTTCCTCCGTCCATACCTTTCCCGAGATCGGTTGCTTTGGAGAACGATTATCCGTCGTCGTCGCCATCGCCATCGCTTGACCCATATCCGGGCATATTGCTATGCCGTTTGGTCATCGGAGGCGATAGTTATGACAGATAGTGAATCACCAAATCCTCGGGACACCGTTGTCGAGAAAACAAAATTGGGGGTTTCTGTAGAGGTGAAGACGGAAGAAGATAGATGTGCTTCCCCGAGTTATTATTTGGCTTTCGTGAAGGAGTACGAGCAGCGAATGAAAGAACTTGTTGATTTCAGTTACAAAATAGATGAGTCAAACCCTCAATCAGTGGACTCAAAGAAAGTTGTTAACCGTCATTTATGTGAGTTAATGGAATTTTATATTCAGTGGGTGCTTGTCACCGATCTAGACCCTCCAGAAAGGTTTTTGGAAACTCAAGACAGTGGAAATAACTTGACTTAGGTTATGTTTTCCTTCCAATTTTATTTGTTTTCTATGAATTTCTTAATATGAAGGTTGGATTTGTGATTGAGTGATTATGCAAAATGATGTTATTATCTGAGTTTGCCGTGCTTTGTTTAATTTGATGTGGTCTATGATGATGGAATCTGAGATTTTGATGCTACTTGGCTATTCTACTTAGTCCAATTTGATAAATAAGACTGGTTTTGCCTTGGTATTGGTATGTTCTATGATGATAAAATCTGAGATTTTGATGCTACTGGGCTATTCTACTTAATCCAATTTGATAAATAAGAAAAGACCTTGCCTTGGTTTTGATGTGTTCTATGATGATGAAATCTGAGATTTTGATGCTACTTGATTTTACTATTTGTTCCAATTGAATAAATAACAACACTCTGCCTTGGTTTTTGATGTGTTCTATGATGATGAAATCTGAGAACATATTTTGCATTGATTTTAGTGTGGTTTTGAAGAGGTGGAATGATTTTTGAAATTGCTAAATAACAAGAGTTTTTTGTACAAAATACTAAGTCTAGGATGAGCTTTCTTACTATGAAAGCACTGAGACTTTACAATCAAAATATAGTGATAACATCACTAGCTAAGTGGGTACTCTGTGATGAACAAAAATTGAGAGTGCAAATTAGCCCAATAAACCAAAATCCAAAAGCTGATTGTTGTCTTCACATTGAATCAAAGAAGATGTTGTTCTTCCAATTGTGTCATTATGCCTTCAAAACCATCTCCATCACCTACCTGTTGCATGTAGTAAACACATTCTCTTACTAGCCCAATTACCACATTCAAATCTCTTTGGAGTCTCCCTTGTCTTTCCAATGCATCCTTGCCCAAATGAGGCAATGGAAAATTGTTATGGCCTCTTGCTTTCATAATGGATATCATAACATTTTGCAATGAAAGGAATAATTTGTTGAGTGTCTTATCTAATAATTTTGCATAGGCTTCTAAAACTGCCTTCACTAGGTCATCAACACTTTTGGAAGAACTATCTGTTTTAATTGCATTCAATGAAGCAAACCATCCTAGATCATTGATGTTTGTATCAGGAGAGTTGGGTGGCTGAAATCTTAGTTGTATGTCAAATCCATCTGATGTTGCTGCTGCTCTAAACTCTGAGTCATTGTTCTTGATATGGGGTGGTGCATTATCCCATTGAACGATGATTTTTTACTTGCATTTGGTGGCCACCTAGCCTTGATTGCAGGGATTACCTACATTCAGTGAATATGAAAGCATTATTTATATGAAAGCATTGAATAATAAATGTAACAATAAAAGAAATCTTACTTGGTTGATCAACATTAGCTTTGTCACTGACTTGTTGATTGATTATAATGGTTTGGTGACTAGTGTACCAGCTGCCCTATTCCTACTGTTTCTTCTTGCTGGCTCTGTTTTTGTGAAAGGCCACATGCCTATTTTGCCATCAAATAGCAACTCCCCATTACTATCATATTGTGGCCTACTTACACAACAAAAAAATATGACTTTGATGATGTATCTTTTGCTTTGACATGATCTGTAAGGCTCTATTTTACCATGCAGAATGTAAGACCTTGTTTTATATTTTGTCATGAGAAACCACTTCTCATCTACATGAATAACATTATCCATGCTTTTGAACTTTGGAGTTCCTGCATATACATCAAATTTGAGAGCAGTCAGGCAGAATTTCAGCCTTATTAAAAAAATCATCTGTTAAAAATGATTTAATAGCATTTGTATGTGCTCGAGATCACACCCTCCTTTTTCATCTCTCAATCGTGCTTTTACTAACCCCCCAAACCTTATCCTAATTTTTGAATTGTATTTCTATTATGAAAATCGGTTTTTTTTTTTCATCTTCTCGACATCTAGCTGTATCTAATTTACGCCTTGTGACTTCTACTTTATTTGATGATAGATTAACGAGGCATACCTCTCCTCCTTTGCCCCTCGACTTGGGACTTTGTAGATAATTCGGCGATGGTACCCAAATTTTAAAGAGCTTAATTGATTTTGCCACTTTGGAAGCTTTCCGCGTATAAACCTTCTATCAACATTTGAGCCAAATTTTTTACCTCAGATGACATGTTGGGTTTGTGCATTTTTTGGTATGTAAAGAAGATAGTATGTGGATAATATGTTTGCTAACTAGGACAATGTTAGATGATTGGGTGTATTTATAGAAGGTGTTTAGGGATTTTGTAATTTTAATTTTTTTCACAAGGATTGTATGAAGGTGTAGTATCGGTTTATAAACTGAAGGCGTAGTATTAGCTATAAGCGAAAGGTGTAGTATCGGTTTATAAAGCGAAATTTTGGTGGAAATTTTAAATTTTCACAAGGATTGCTCCTTGATCCAGTTTATTAGGTCCAACTTTGAACATTTAACTTTAATTTAACTTTAGTAAGTTGATTTCAAATTTTGGTGGAAAAAATTACCTTTTTAACTATTGAGGTGACTTCTCTTCATTTCCCCTTAATTCAATCCCACTATACATATTTTTAACTTTATATTTATTCGTTTCTTAATTTTCGTGCGAGGAGCGTTTGTGCCTCTTCGAGGCGAATTTGAGAGGGAGGGACCATGTGTGTTGTGATGATTGTACAAAGACCTTGTGTGTGTGTACAGATATATTTGTATAAATCTTGTTTTTTTTTTTTTTTGTACCAGATAACACTTGGCATAGATTTGATCATTTGGGCCTCTGAAAAAGCATGCTAATTAGTTAAATTTCAACAGGAATTTGTCAGATGTAAAATCTACACAAACACCTTCAAAAACTAGTGATTAAGCAACGGGGCATCATAAAAGTGTAAGTACAAAATGTGTATCAGTACCAACGGTTATGAGTTACTAGAACATCGCGATAATGGCATAAACAAAACATAACCATTGGATCACCATTGGATCAAATGGCATACAACAAGTGGTTCAAAGATTTGATCCCAACTCCGTCTTTCTTTCCCCCTATCTATTTATGCTCTCCACTCGACCACTATTTTGTTTGTCACATGACACTACCATGAAGTAAAAGCATCAAAAGATACCGAAATTGGGTAACATACCATAGCATGGGAGAACAACTTGAGCTGAAATTTCCAGAATATTCTCAAAGACTTGCCTTATACAAAATCTGATGAGTATCGTACAAATACAAGGGCACGAATAACGAAGAAGATTCGGATAATTTAAAAAGCATCATTTTATTAGAATGAAAAATAGATTATCGGACCACCCGGAGACAAACGATATACATAAAGAGGACGATGTTGAAAACAGTAGCATGTCACAGGTCCTCAACTGGGAAGGACAAAATTGGAAGAGAAGTAAACAAAGAATGAACAAACCACCTCCCTGTCCAGTACGCATAGGTTGTTGCACATCTCAAGAATTTCCACTTTAGTTGATGATATATATAGACTGCAATTTGAGGCCCAAACTCTCTTCAGACATGCTAGGATTCTGTCTTATTTACCATAACGTCCTTGCTGACATGCGGGGAATCTGTTGTATCAATCTTATCTTCTTCCTTACCACCATGGTGAAGCTTTACCACAATACAGGTTATATTGTCTGCACTTCCCCGACTAAAAGCAGTTTCTGTCAACTTTCGAGCTGCTGCTTCTGGTTCCTCTTCAGTTTGTGCAAGTGTCACTGCATCCTGTTAACGAATTCAAGGCATCATAAAATTGGAGCAGTTATTAAAACAACCAGTATGATTTTCTTTTGGCTACCCTAGTTAACCAATGGTGAAACCAGAAAATTCTGAAAAGAGGGTCAAATTTGCTTTAAGAGATAAATATTACACTTCCGACATCCAAAATTATCATGGAAGGGGGTAAAAAATATACTCCCTCCGTCCCATTACAAAAGGCACAAAATGAATTTTGCACAAAAATTAAGGAAAGTGTATAGTGGAGTTGATGAAGGCCAAAATGGGCTTAGGCCCGTGGGTTTTTCTTTAGCCTGTGGCCTGTGGCCCGTTTTACCCGTAGCCCGTGGTCCGTGGGCAAGCCCGTAGACCGGCCCGTGTAATATACGGTACAGGCCCGGTTTGATAATCAAGGGGACGGGCGGGCTTCCAAAGCCCGTTTGCCCCAAGTCCGTTTGGCCCGTTTTTTGATTTTTTTTTTGTGAAATGACCTTAATGTCCCATATATATCCGTTAATATATTCGTTGGAGGGGCATTTTGGTCAAATCCGTTTAAAGCATTATTAATCAGATTAAAAAAAAAAAAGGTAAAATCCGTTTGGCCCGTGGATCCTTGGATCCGGGCTATACGGGCGGGCCTCAACATCTCAAAACGGACGGACCGGGCCGGGATTTAGCCTGTTTCCTCTCACGGACGGGACGGGTTAAGCCCGTTTGTCCGTTTATCCGTCGGTGGTCGGGCCGGGCCGGGTTATCCGTTTGGCCTTCATCAAGTGGAGTAAATGTTGAGTATGAAAAGTGAGGTAGGAGAGAGAAAATGGGGTAGGGAATAGTAAGTGGATAGATGATGTGAGTATGACAAGTAGGTCCCATGAATAGTATTAAAAAATTTCCTTTTTAGGCTTGTACCTTTTGTAGCAGGACACCAAAATGGGGCTTTTGTGCCTTTTTGTAATGGGACGGAGGGAGTATATATATATATATATATGTGTGTGTGTGTGTGTGTGTGTGTGTGTGTGTGTGTGTGTGGTGCAAACTTTACCCAAAATCAAGGGGTCAAAATTAATAACAGATTACTTTTCTGTAGTAAAATGTCAGTTATTAAATTTTGAAGGTGCTAAAAATGACTTCGTCCAAAATTGAAGAGGGTCAAGGGATTCCCCGCATGCCACAAAGGTGGGTTCACCACTGCTAATAATTTCTTAAGCATGCACAGTGTGCAGAGCATATGAGATCATTCAGGAACACATACCTCATTGGCTACAACATCCCAAAGACCGTCGCTTGCGAGAATTAGCAATTCAAATTCTTCATTGATCTCCTGTTCCTGAGAGATAGTCATGCAGAAGTTTGAAATCCTTACTGTTAAATTGGAAAGGCAAAAACCATATTTTCGTCACTAAACTTTAGCTTTTTTCAAAATGTTTTCACTGAACTAATATTTTTCATAATGTCCTCACCAAACTTTCACAATTTTCAAAATGTGCTCACTCCATTAACAAATTCGCTAAAAACCTAAAGAAATTTAGCCACATGACTTAACGTGACTAATGTTCGTTAAGTTTTATCAACCAATATGTTAACATTGTTGACATGTATGATGAAGACTACAAATTAATTAATGTAGAATGTCATTAGTTCATAGTTTATAGGAAATATTACAAATTAATTCCCCCAAAAAACGATTTACTCTAGATTGTATTTGATGAAAATAGTCATGTGAGGTTATGTGGCTAAATTTTGTTAAATATTTAGCGAATATGTTGACAGAGTGAGCACATTTTGAAAAATGTGAAAGTTCAGTGAGAACATTTTGAAAAAGACTATGGGTTTTGCCAATTGAAAATTCACAAAAGACAGTCCACAAAAAGTTTAGGTGCATGTGTTGTGCCTTTTAACACAGCACATGATTGTTCTTTGTCAGCTAAGCTTAGACATGCTATATCATAGTCAATTACAGGTAAGGAGAATGTGGTCAAATATGCAAAGATAAAAAGTATATTGGTCCAGAAAGGCATAGTTCCTCTTTCTGACATTGGACTATGATCATCAAGAAAAAATGTCAAAGATTAAAAATTAAACCATCCACTGCAAATATGGACGCAAGAGGTATCCAAAAAGCTCACAGAATAACATATTCAACATAATGACAATCATGCTTGGAGGAAAACTATCCGGAAGTGAATTCCCAACAGCTAGGAGGACAGAAGACAGCCATAATAAGGAAGAACAGAGAGAAGGTTCTGATGGGCTCAGATAGGTCTGTGAACTTCAATTTTTTCAAAAATCTGTACTACCTTCAGTCCCAAAATGAATGACCAAAACATTCAGATTTGCTCTTGATCAAGAGCAAAGTTGAAATTTTTTTGGCCATTCATCTTGGGACGGAGGAGGGAGTATAAAGTTAGAAGAGCAAAAGAAAATGAAAAAGATACCAATTCTTATATACATGGAGAAGCAATATCCTAAGTTGCATGTACCCTCACTAAACCAGAATAGCCTGCTAAAATATTTCTAGGAGAAGTTCAGATATGCAAAAATGCTTCAAGTTAAAAGCTCAACCAAAACCAAGCGAAACGGCTCAATTTTATTATCTCCAGCACGAATAAAAAACAACTTTTGGTGAGCTGAGCTGAGGGTGGCCAGTCCTTGTCAGAGTTTGTTAAGCCCAGCAATTGAACTAGATAGAAGTAGAATCATAAAGTTCTTTCCCTACCCAGTGGATAACACGAGGGAACGATCTAGACAGGAAAGAGACAGGTTTCTTCTGCCCTAACTTTAACAGATTATCCGTTTACGCTGGACATCTACTACAACAAGTACCAAATCAATTACCCAGAAACTGCAGGTTTATGTCCATCGACTACATAACTTCTATAGAAACATACATCATAGTTTTGAGAACTACCTGAATTTCAGGTTCCGCTACAACAAATTGCTTTAACATGCGATTTCCAAAAGCACGAGACATTGCTAGAACGCCTCCAACCCTCCAAGTGCCTGAGAGAGAACATAAAATCTAGCTGAATAACATACCCAAACATCATTGCATTACCCTTTTGCTAAGCATGCGAAAAAAACTATCTCACTGGCCAGACCATTCACTTCACCATCCGAATCCTTACAATTCTTGAGAACATTCTGAGACCAGATAATTACATTCATATAAGGTAAAAGGAAAAAATAACTGTACTAACATGCTTACACAAATATACAAGAGGTTTTTATTCCTAAATAACATCTAGATCTGATTTGTGGAAAGCACAGATGCTAAATCTGATCAAACTGATGAAATTGTAATAACACCAACATGTTCATATTAATGCTCATCTCCAAGTTCATGCTATTGACTTTTATTCTTGACCTCTGAATGAATTAAAAAAAAGAAAAATAAAGAGACAACTTCCAAACAAATCATGAAAGAGACAAAAAGACAAGATGCAGTCTGCGGGCCACATCCAACGTGTGCAGACAATGATCACATGGAACATCTAAAAGTTCAATATTAATTAAATATGTGAGAACAAAAATGCAAGAAAATTCACATTTGCTCAGTAAATTATAATGACTTGATTTTGAATGAAATCAGTCTGAAAATGATACAGCTTCTCAACAGAAGTAGTGTTTAGCATATACAAGAAAGGAATAGTATTATTCCTGTTACAGGATCGTATAAAGACAGCCTGTAAATTATTTGTTTTACCTGCCCACATCACAACACCACCAGCATTTTCAATTCTCTTCCGCTCATCGCTTCTATTTGGTTTATGGTCGTCAGAAAGTGGAATAGCTGTGAAACACGAAAGTATGAAATTGGTGTGAGAAGCTACACTGGAGAATGGCATTTAAATTTGATAGCCAATACAGTTATAGTTACAAATAGAGAAAATGGAGAGGGAGAGGGAGAGGGAGAGGGAGAGAGAGAGAGCATATATCCAAAAGGAGAATGACATTTAAGTTTGACAGTAAAGACGGTGTCAATAATGGAGAGCAGTTAAAATACCAATTAGATACAAAACAGGCTTTCACTAGCCACCAATTTAGCAACTAGAACTCTTTTATTACATTATAATCACTGTCTTATTTGGCATCAAAGAAATCACAAAAGCTTAGCCCCCCCCCCCCATCAAGATAAAGAATAATTTCAGGAGTTATATTAATTATTAATCTTTTAAAACAGATATTCGCATAAATGCGTGCTTACAGACTGAGAATTAAAGCAAACATTAATCCTGATAAATGCCATACAAACATTCCCATCTTACCAAGCCAGAGCACCACAGCATGTTAGGAGTAAGGGGGAATCATAGTGTACTTGATCACTCCTCCGGATGGGGCTGTGCCCCCCGTGTTCCCTGAATAGATTCAAAACTAAGGAGGCTCATGGAAAGGAAAAAACAACTACCCACTTCCTCTAAAACAACATCCTAGCTTGCTCTGTAGTTGCAAGAGCGGATCTATTTTTGCTCAGAAGTTCTTCCCATTCTGGAGGAGTAACCAAGTCACCCGGTAACATAAAAGTGCACATCATCCAAGTTAATTTCACAAATATCTCAACATGTCAAAATATTTACAGTAGATATTTAAAAAATTCAGTATACAAGACTTACCAAACTCCAAAAAAAAAACAAGTCTGTACCTTTGCCTGCCTTTGATATTACAGTACGAGAATCTCCAACATTGGCAACATACAGATGGTCACCAACTAAAACTGCAGTTGAAGCAGTAGAACCATCATCCCGGAATGTATCCTTTAAAGACTCCAAAAACTCCATGTCAGTTTTTTGATATGTTTCACCTGCAAGTTCATAAAAAAAAAAGTTTGGTTGTCATACATGATGCAAACAAAGAAATTAATCTTCACGCCTCGTTCAGCAGAGAACACCGACTTGCTGTAACAATTTACAACATGAACTAAACAAATTTTAGTCAAGCACCTCCACCCAGTGGGGACCTGTTTCAACTGCAGCAAGCCTACAGCATATGCTAAGGCATCAATGGCTACTGCAATAAGTTGTATACGGTAAAGGAAAAAACATAAATTAGTACTTACTTATTGCCAATTTGGTATTCGTCATAAATACTGGATGCTTCATAAGGTTCTTAAATAGATTTTCCTTTAAATACTCAGCAGCACGTGATCCACCATGACCTATAGAAACATGTGATCATCAATAATGAAAAAGATTTGACATATAGTCCAACATGCAAAAATGTTAATGATATTAACCAGTAAATATTACAGAGATCTGCATAAGCGGATATATAAGCCATACATGGATCTCAAATTCTGAATAATCAACCATACGGCACAGAACAGCTTCATAAATTAATAAACTTGATTATTTGCATTACTAAGATAACATAACACTCTTTCTAAAGAGACAGAAGTAAAAGACAATGGAAATTCCACTCCAAGACAGTGTAACCCAAGACCAATGGCACCCTCCCTTGTGCACGCACAGTTTGCTACGACCATAGGTTACCGATTGTGTAACGATTGATGGGTAATGGATTGCATGACAATAAGTTGTTGCATATAAGAAAACGACAACCTTGTCATAGCCATCCTATCCATGACCTTTCTCACCCCAACAACCACCCATGTACGGTTTAGTACGATCAATAACTGGCACCAGGCTGCATCGCAAGAATCCTGATTAATTTCTCTGAATACCTACACTGATTCACGTATTACACGATATGCAAGCTGGAGGATGTCCCTTGGTGTGGATCTATTAACAGTCTAAATGCAACTTTAAAATAAGAATAGGTCTCGGGTGTTTGTTTCAATATAAGATGCCAAGCTATATGGAAGGGGAGACTCAAAACCCTTCAATTTAAAATCATATTTACTGCCATCAGGTTTAGGCTTTTAGTGTGCCTGTCTGCCTGTGGATAGATGTTAAGAGATTCAACAGTTCCAAGCACAAAAAGTTTGCATTTAAATCATTTTGTTTAAATTTCACATATAAAATTATTCGGTCATTGAATTTCTCTCTCCTCGGGGAATAAAATATACGCAGTATCACCAAGCTAGGCCCCATAACCTAAAGTTACTAAAACAAAGCCTAAACATGCTACAATATAAACAATTTAGACACAATGCTAATACAGCCCCTACCAATAAGTAAAGGAGTTAATTTTATTCAAATCAGTCAGTTGAGAATCTAACCATCAAATATACCAAACAGACAAACCGTTTGCCCATCAATCTTGGATGTTTTAAGATCGAAAAAATCCTCCATGCTAGCTCTTTTCCCCCTAAAACTTGAATAACCGCAACTTAGTTTCCCGTCTTCACTGCAAACAGCGAAGTAATAACATGTAAGCACAACCCTTGTAAGCATTAACAACCACTTATGCACAAGAAAAAGAAATATTGTGCCAGAATTTGTGTACGTCATACTGGATTTAGGGAGATTTCTTTAAAAAGAAAGAGGCTCTGAAAGTCCTGCCACATATCTAGTCCACATTAATCAAGCAATCTTCAACATACGTAAGACGACTAATGGAAAAATACCCTTGCAGTTAAAATTCACAATTTATCTCCCCCTCCCTTGCATATATATCATGGTATTAATTGTTATTACCAATAGCTTTCAGTTACCAAGTTCAGGAACTTGACAACCATAAAGTCAAATCCAAAATTTTAATAATGCAACACATATATTTCCGGCTAGAAGTTAGACAATGGGACGGAACATATATAGGTTCTCAGGTTGCCATCTATTGTTCTATAAGGTCAAATGAGTCAACGGGCAGAGAATCATAAGCACAATATATATCTTCCTTTTTTCGGTTAATGTGTGTCTGCTGTTTTTATTCCATTATTACTCCCTTTGTCCCAAAATAGTCCCCTTTCATCGGGCACACAATTTTAAGTGGAGGATTTGACTCTATTACTGTATTAAAACGGTTGGGTTCACTATGAAGGGTATTAAGCAAGGAAAAAATGTAAACTTTCTATACTTTAAAGGTACTTTAAAGGTGGGCCCATTATAGAGTTAGTATCCACCAAGGGCTAAATATGTAAACTTTATGTGCCTAAAGTAAAAAGCTTTAGAAGGGACACATATTTGGGACATCCCAAAAAGGAATAATGTCTTCTTTTAGACAGAGAAGAGTACTATTTTTTTAGGGAGGGGCGGTAGTACTGTTTACATGTTTGCTTAAGGGTAGGTATATTCAGCAAAAAAAGGAACAACATCAAGCGAAAAACAATAGAAACTAAGCTTAATTAGACAGGAAGTCAGATTAGTTAGCTCTATCGTTTTACAAATATATACTCCCTCCGTCCCACCAACATTGATACCAAATTTCTTGGCACGGAGATTAAGGAAAAGTAAGTGAGAGAAAAAGTGAAAAAAAATGTTGTGAGTATGAAGAATTAAATAGGAGAGAGAATGAGTGGGAGGAATAGTTAGGAGAGAGAATGTTGTGAGTGTAAAAGTGAAATAGGAAAGAGAATGAGTGGGGTAAATAGTGAAGATTCCTTTGCCATTTTGGGCAGTATCAATTTTGGTGGGACGGACCAAAAAGGAAATAAGTATCAGTTTTGGTGGGACGGAGGGAGTATAGTTCATCAACACTCATAGCACCATTAGTAAGAGGTAACCTGCCAAATCCGCTATGCCTCCATTCACAGATAATAAGATTGTTCCCTGACACATGTTATTTTACATAGTTGACTAATCATATGATAATAAAAACAGCCATATTACTTAACAAACAAATCAAGATAAGGCTTGCATATATCTGTTAATGGTATAATTTGCTTTATGCACACTACTAATTTCACTAACCAAGAAAAGTGGAGGTAAAAATGGATTCAAGGATTGGCACCAGTTAAGTACATATATAGCAGTATTCCATGCTTTAGTAGCAGCATTCTTACAATACACAGACAAGAAAATGACTATGCAGTTAAGAGTGAAATGCTCAATCACCTCTTCCATCCTCCACAACTATAGCCACCATCATCCTCTTTCAGGGGCAAAGAATTAGTAACGGGTCCT